>VVHJ01018696.1:7145-23628 GCA_015107715.1 Tylochromis polylepis
GTTGCCTGCTGTAGTAAACCTCAGCCGTAAGATGAGAATACACTTTAGCATTTTCAAATAGTGGTGCTTCTATGAAGGGAATGGAGGAAGAGAAAACGAATGGGTGGATGTATATCTGTGTGTGTCATATAGTCCATTTCAGTCATGCCTCTGGCTCATGAACAGCTCAGAGTCATTGACCCACAGATAAGCCTGAAGGGAGAAAAAAAACAGACTCTCAGTAAAAGAAACAAAATATGAGCCAAAATACTGCATGTTGTTGTAGTTTGAATTTATGGAAATTGCATTTCCCTGTATATGCATGTTTTACAGATATCGTATCTGCAAGTGCAGATGCCTTGAATCTAAACTGAACCTTCCACTAACTACTAACTAACCGACCCTCTATACATCAAACTTTCCTCCCTATTCCTGTGAATAAACACATAATTTCACTTCTCAATTAACTCAGCTTTCACTCTGCCTCTTGCTAAACTGGACTGTTTCCAAACTCATTCACTGTTTATTTTCCGTCCTGTATTACATTGAACTTTGATACACTTTATAAATAGGGTATAGATGAATGCTGCAGCAACAACAAAAAAAAAATCAAGGCTCTTGCAGAATGTAATACAATCATATTTCAAATAGTTGAAATCTTGTTTGCATATTGTTTTTGCTTCATTTTCTAAAGTACCCCTGATGCCAAAGTCTTAGACTGTTGAAGTAAAGACAAAAACATATGGTCCTCTGAGGCTGTTTCTCTGTGTGATGTTACCCCTTCACTCTGCCCTGCTTTCTTACGCTAGACTGTGGAACAAGATAACAACCAATAGCAGTACACATGAGACTGCACACAGACATGAAAACATGGCAGTTCAGAAAACTCCTGCCTGGTGAAAACATGAGAAACCTTTTCCACATTATGCAAATAGTGACACACAGCATTGCACTGTATTTTCCTGTGTATTGCTCATGGAAAGGCAGGCTGAGGGTGGAACTATGACTGACGAGTCTTTGTAGATTCTTGCAGATAGTGAGTAGCCTCCAAATACTAAGTATGTGCAGCCTACACAGACTGCACTACGTGTTGTGTTCAAGCACATAGACTGACACGAATCACCTGCAATGCTTACACCAGCTGCCACCTAGTGGCAAAACATGGAGCAGCACCTTCACAAACATGGAAACAAGGGGGTAGTGGTTTTGTTGTTTCCACCTCTGCAGAGCATTTTGAAAATATGGTTAATAATCACTGCCTGAGCAGACCGAGATATTTCTCCAGTGCCATTAGACTAATGAGATTTAATTCTAGTTTAAGTGTATTTGTTTAGCCCAAATGCTGACATTAGCTTTTCTCTGCCTTCAGATTCCCATCGACATCGTGGAAGAGGCGGATCGATCAGACATGATTCCTCATGAAGTCTTTGGGGCTCATTTTGTGAGCAGGAGTGACTCCATCTTCTCTGGTGTGAGACCCTGAACAGTGAACATCAACAACAGAGGCAGAGTCACCAAGCCCAGAGAGGCTGGCCCTGCCTATAACCACTGAGGGGAGGTGAGACAGAGAGAAAGTAGCCTCAGAGGGACCTAGAAGCAGTGCCAGGGAATATTAATACCACAGTGGCACAATGAAATCTAACCAAGAGCGGAGCAATGGATGCCTTCCTCCTAAGAAGCGTGAGATTCTGGCTATGGAGCAGAGGCCAGTGGTAGTAGCCACAGCAACACCACCTGCTGCAGTTGCATCTGATAGTCCCCACACAGAAAACCTAGCATGGCTGGCCAGTGTAGCCAGTGAACGCTGCAAATCCAGGGAAGCAGAGAGCCCTAGATGTCCCGTCTCCTCTGCTTCCTCCTCTTCTCCCTCCACTTCTATTCCTTCTTCAGCCACACCTATATCTGCCCTACCCTTGGCCTCTCTGCCTGCAGTTTACCCCGCAACCCTACCCCAGCAAGCTGGAACAATCCAGTTTGCTCAACTGGGACCTAATGTTCAGTTCATCAGCTCTGGGCCCTATGCAGGATACATATCCTCTCATATCATTTCTACAAATGCTAATTCTGTGCAAAACAGCTCAACCATAGTAGGACAGCGTCCCCAGCTGGATGGTTACACCACTGCCCTTATCTCGCCCAACACCAAAGGGGAGCAGCAGTTTCAGATAGGCCTCTCCCCGACAGAACTGGCCCCTGTGTCACTCCCAAGCTCTCCTCAAGTAACCAGCCAGTACATCCACCTGGACAGCAGAGCACCTCTGACTGTCAGTGGAAATGCCGTTGCCTCACCTACGGCCCAACTTCAGCTCCACCCTCACACAGCCGTCCTCCCCCAGACACTTACCCTTGCTCCTTCCCAGCTTGTGGTCCAGTATGCAGATGGTTCAGCGGGAAAGAAACCAGAAGGGCACGCTAAGGCTGTGCTGAATGGGGAAGTGGAGGTTGCCAAACAGGCAAAAGCCACTAGTCAGCCAGCAAATCATCAGCAGGTCCAGAGTTATGAGGCCAGACATATTCTTCTACCTGCTGACTATGGCCAAAACCCTGCAGGACTCCAGACCTCTTTGGTGCTTGTGGCCCAGCCCAACCATGGAGCTGAACACGAACCTGGCTCAAATAAGATCTCTTTAGTCCAGACTGAGAAAGGAGGGATTTGCTTGGGGAAGCCAGTGTCCAGACCTTCGTCTTTTGCCTCCTTTTCTTCGTCAGAAGTGGTGAAGTCTGTTGCTCCACATACTGTCATCCAGACTACTCTACCCCCTGACGAGATGCCAGCCAGTCTCTACTCTTCCACACAGGCACCGATCATTGGCTATATCACAAGTGCAAACCAGCATACTGTCAGCTACCATGCAGCACTGCCTCCGCACCTGGTCATCCCGAGTGGCCAATCCCTACTCATTCCAGTCAGCAGTTCCAATAACTGCACAGAAATGGAGGTTAGTCGTACTGTAAGTGCCCTCACCGCCACCACTACCCCTCAGATATCCACCGCCATGCCTCATGCCTATCTGGCCACAGCCCTGTCCAAGTGTGAGGCACTAGGGCCAGATGGAAATCAACCACCCACCGCAGTTGCACAGGCTCCAGCATTGTCAGTACTGCCTTCAAACCCGATTCCTGCAGTGGTGGCTACCCCCTCCCCGACTCCCACTCCGGTTCCCGCTTCTGCCCCTGCTGCCATCCAGGCCTCCCCCTCTGTTTCCGCTTCCTCCTCTCCTGTGGCGCTTCCTCCTTTCTTCATGCGGGGCTCCATCATCCAGCTGGCCGATGGAGAGCTGAAGCGTGTGGAGGACCTCAAGACAGAGGACTTCATCCAAAGCGCTGAGATTAGCAGCGAGCTCAAGATCGACTCCAGCACCGTGGAGCGTATTGACAGTGGTCAAAGTCCTAATGCTGTGGTTATACAGTTTTCTGTAGGAGAGCTCAAAGCCCAGGTAAATAATTTCACGTTCATTTTATTGTTTATTTTTAAGAATCTTTGCAGTCTCTAGTCTTTGGTTAAAATATTAAAAGCTACATTGGCAGCAAAAATCCGTATTGCATCCAAACGATGAAATCATGAAATTGTTGAGGGCATTTCTGTAACAATCCACTTTTGCTTAAAGCAGCAAAGTACTTTAAGCTGCACTGTTTCAAAATTCATCCATAATTTAGAAATGAGGAAATTAAAAACACTCTTCCTGCTGCATAACTTTATTTTCTAATCCTCTATCTCACTGTTTTAGAACAGATGCTAAAAATAAATTTTACACAACACAGCACTATGTTTGAAAGGCTAAAAGTCATTACTTTTATAGATGGATGAATCTGGGCATGTTACAGTTGTTTTAAAAGCCATATGGACTTCAGCCTGACTGATTCTAGAGTATTAAGGTCAACGAATGTCACCAGAGCTAAAAAAATAAATAAAATCGGACAGAGAAATCCACACTCGAGTGGAATATTTATATTTTTAAAAAATGTTAGTGCTGCTCAGATTTTGACACTTTAAAAAAAAACAACACTTTTTACTTCAATTCAGTTCAATTCAATTCAATTCAATTCAATTCAATTCAGTTCAGTTTTATATATATTGTGCCAAATCACAACACCAGTAACCTCAAAGGTGCTTTAGATCTGTGAGCAAGCACTTGGCTACAGTGGGAAGGAAAAACTCCGTTTTTACAGGAAGAACCTTCCAGCAGAACCAGGCTCATGGAGGGCCTGCCATCTGCCTCAACTGGTTGCAGGATGAAGGGAAAGGAAAAAGAAAAAAAGGAGAGCGTAAGCAGACAAGCGACTCATACAGTAGATGTGACATCACTGTACTCTTTTTAGTTGTTTATTAGCCGTTTATGTTAAATATATTATAGAGTGAACAGCTGATGTTTATGCATCGTTAACCAACACTAAACACAACTTCGAATTATAGCATTCCAGTTTAAAGGATATTTTGCGTGTCCGTTTAAAACACATTGTTTTTTTCCCTACTCAGTTCATGCTGTTTTGTCCCCACTGAAAAGATGTCATGTTTCATTACCAATGTAAATCTACCAATGCCATTGGCTTAAGCACTCAAGCATTTGTTTTTCAATTGTAAGGTAAGCATTTCAACTCCAGGCCCCTACAACTCCAATTTTTTTTTCCAATTTCTTTTGCCATTGTTTCCTTCTTAAGTGAATTATTTGCTGCTCTTGGGGTTCACTTCAATCCAGGTGGCCCAGTAAGCAGTGACAGTTTGACAGTGATCTACCATCCACTGTACAGGGACCCTGACACTGAGTAGATAGAATCAACCAACTTTAAACTTTTTTCTTCTTCTGTGCTTTTTCAACTTTTCTTTGTTGTACTACAAAAAAATATATACCAACAGAATAATATCCTGTTTTATTAATATGCTGTATGTATTTGGCATATGATGGTTCTTGTTTCCTGTGGTGGACTAGCCACCTGTCCAGGGTGTGCCCCACCTCTCACCCTAGGACAGAAAAAATAGACTCCAGTCCCCTTGCAACCTTAAGTTGGATAAGCAGTTAAGAATATAGATGGATCATTGAGATGGATAAATAGATGGTTAACAGTTTTCAGTGTGTCTTTAGCAGAAATCGGACTGACTCTGTTGTGCTTGTTCTCCTGTCCAGGTGTGTGTGGAGGTGTTGGTGGAGTATCCCTTCTTTGTCTTTGGCCAGGGCTGGTCATCGTGCTGCCCTGACCGGACCACGCAGTTGTTTGAGCTGTCCTGTGCTAAGCTCTGTGTGGGGGATGTGTGTGTGTCGCTGACCCTCCGTGGCATGAGGAATGGTTCTCTAACAGACAGCCCAGCTTTGGGGAACAAGCTGAAGCCTGGCCACCTCTCTGACTCCTGCCACAACATGGATCCCAATGTAAGGAACAGTATGAGTGCAAACTCTGTGGGCAGTAACAACGGTCTTCTAATGAAGGCTTCCAATGGAGACAGACTGGAGAGGCAGCAGGCCACTGGTCCGGGACCAGGAGTAGAGCTACCAGCAGGATTGGGAATACTTCCGGGACAGGCAGAAGGGATCTACAGAGCTGGACCTGTGCTGGCAATCTCTGGGACTGGAGACGTAAGACAGGAATCAGTGAAAACAGACATGTCTACTCTGTCTAAACAACAATGCGGTGAGGCAGAGAGACCTGCAGTCCGCAAGAGACGCTGGTCAGCACCGGAGCGAGACCAGACTGAGAGAGCTGAGGACGAGCCTCCTGTGACTCTGCCCAAACCCTCCTTCCTCCCTCACGAGGTCAAAATCAGCATAGAAGGCCATTCTCGTACAGGGAGTGAAAGATGCTTGAACAAAAGAGTAGACTGTTGAGAGAATTTTAAAGAATTTTAAACACCTGCGGGATGCTTTGTGTTTAGCCTCCCCCAACCTCCTTCTTATTTCTCTCTATCCAGACTACTGTAATATAAGACTGAGTTTACGCAGTATTTACATGCTTTCTTTTCTTTCATACAAGTCTGATACATATAATTAAGGACAGCGGAGTACCTTCATAAGTGGTATTACACACAAGATCAGTGCAATCAATGCTGAAAGCAAAAATGAATGCAGAGTGAATGTTGAGTATGAATGGCTGGCACACATCTGAGAGTCATTTGGTTTGCGTGTCACATATCATAAGCTGGCTCTCCGTTGGAGATGGACTTTAAACATGGTGGATGCAGGTCAGTTAACCATTTAACAAGAACAAGCACAGACCCTGACGTCAGTGTTTAGAAAGTCGGTAAATATATTTCGGTTTGGTTTTGATTCACTGTTAATTTGGTTTGTTGTGGCGTGAGGGAGTCAAAGAGAGACCTTCTGATGTTTTGATGAGAATGCTCAGTCATAACAATGATAATCTCTGAGTTTTGGATTATTTTTTGTTTTCATGCCGTTACAAATCCATATGCTACTGCAGGTGGCCTTGTCCGTGCGTGTGTGTGTTTGTCACTGAGTGTTTGTGCCTGAGCGTTGGTCTATGTGTGTGTGTGTTTTTTTCCATGTCTGTTAAACAGACCACAGGATTAAAGCGTGCATGTTGCTGGAAGCTATGAGCTCAGTTGTTAACCTGTAAATCAAGACTGATAAGGCCTGAATGTAAACCACTCAGTCTGTCCTCAGTACTGACTCGTGAAGTTGTGCACATGTTTTTTGCCACGCCACTCACAAGATAAGGTGATGACAGCTGCACATAGATGCATTCCTCTGGTGAAGTTCCTTTATTGACTTTTCCTCAATACCTTGACCTTGAGTTTTAGTCTCATACTCCCTTTCAGCAACTGCATGCTTCACTAAATTACATCTGTTGTTAGCTGTGGCTGCTGTGTACAGTGTTTCAGATCCATACAAACAGAGAAAAATCAAGGTATTTCTATCTAATAAGGTTTCAGCTAATTCCTGTGTGGATTGAGCCCTAATACTGCAATGCAAAACACAGCTGGCTAACTGCATTAACTAATGAGGCACCCAGAAGACACAGAGCAACATTCATTTGGAGTGTTTTTCAGATAGCCAGGAAGACGTTAAGTCCACTCTATCATACTTTTTAGCTTTTTTTTTTTTTTTGTAATAACCACTTCCTGAAGAGTATATCTGGCTCTTGCTAATCTCTGCATCACCAGCTAGTTGCTGACTTGCTTGTCTGCTGTTTTGTGCTGGACGAGTACAAGCTAACTGAAATCAGCTGCCAGTAAGAGTGGAGAGAGTATGTTGCAGGCCACAACTGCACAATATTAAACCGAACGATGCTGAACAGCTCTGTGGATCTCTTATTACTGCAGTGAGCTTGCTTTCAGTACAGAATCTATGGCCTTAGATCTATAGTATGTATCTAGTTCACAGCAGCACATGGTTCTTTGGGTTTTTGTATTAAAAACCTTAAAGGCGGTGTGCCTTTCTTAAGCCCATACATGTATTTCAGAGCACTGCTGTTCTGATTGAAACAGCAAACTTTACTTTCTGACAGTAGATTAGTGTACATGTTATTTCTTTCTTAAAGAAATATCCTACAGTTCATACTCAGGAACAATATATGTCTGTGTGTGTGTGTGTAAGCAGCCAGTGTATGCTGTGTGTGTGAGTATGTGTGCATGTAGGCCTGAAACAATATTGTGTATGTCCAGAGTCACGTGTACATGTATGTTTTGACAGCAGCACTTTGATGAAGCATCCGAATGGAGTGTGGTGGCGGTGTCCCTCCTACTCAGCTACTATTAGATATTATGAGAATAACTGACTGTTTTTCATCGCATCACATGTTCTAAAGGTTTATCACTGAGAGAGAGAAAAAAAACCATTATATAGTGGGGCAGGGAATGTAAACACACATTGGGCAAACTTTATTTTTGATGATTTATAGAGCTACTATTCAGAGAAAGAAAGAGAGAAATGCAGAGTTAACTAGCCAGCTAGTGTTGATCATGTACAGTGCATTGTAATCTAGAAAGTGTACAGTGTGTATTTAACCCTTATGTAGCCTATGTACTGTATGTGCCACGGCGCCTCCTTCTTCGATCATTCCATTAATGCACCAAAACCAAGTGGTCCTATCGTTTTCGTCACTTCTGGTATTGATCAAGTGTCAATGAATGTGCTATACCTCTTCATAATTAGGGCCTCCTCAGAAGTAGTTTGATTTGCACACTGCAACGTTACAGTATGTGTGAATATGGACTGCAGTTTCTCATAATAGCCATTGGACTCCTAAAAGGTGTTTATTGTAAACCCAAGTAACCAGACTGTTCTGTTTGTGTGTGACTGCTCAGGCTAAACACTGCCCAGTGACTGTTCTCCTCCAAAGCTACGTGGTCTTATATCTTACTCACTGTTACAAAGCAGAGCTCCTGTTTGATCCATTTGTTTTTCCTAGCCTGGCCCATGTTTGTATTTTCCTAAAGCAAATTATTTTTCAACTACAGACATGTAAGGACTCCATGACACAGGAAAAAAAAAATTGAAATGTGGAGTTGATGTTTAAATGAAAAGAGTGGTTTTTTTTCACTTTTTCTTATTGTCAACAAATCTTTTCCCTACCCCCTGTCTGTGGCATCAAACTATACTCATATAGTTGGTGTTGGTGAATAGTTGGTGTTAAAGCAAAATCATTTTCTTAAATAGCTTATACTTCATTTTACATAAATTAGGAACTGAACCATATGGACAAAAGTACCAGACCACTTGCACATTGGACCTACGGGAGCTGCTCGGCCATGGAAACCCATGCTATGAAGCTCCCAGCGCACAGTTTTTGTGCTGATGTTAATGCCAGTGGAATTTTGGAGCTCTGCAGTTACTGAGTCAGCAGCGCGTTTGTGACTTTGACACACTATATGCCTCGGCACTCCCCGCTTTGTAACTTCGCCACTTTGCAATATAACCACTTACAGCTGATCGTGTAGTAACTGGGAGGGAAGACACTTCACTCGCTCAATGAGTCAGTGAGCTCTTTAGAATGACCAGTTCCTTTACAAGTGTTTGTCAAGGCACACTGCATGACTAAGTGCTTGATGTTATACGCCTGTGACAATGGGACTGAAAACACCTGAAACATTAAGAGATGTGCCCCAATACTTTTGTCCGTATGGTGTATTTCCAGCTATAGATTTCTGCATTAAGTGCTATCTTTGGTGAGTATCTGTGGACCTAACTAAAACTACAGTACCCAAGGTCATTATAATGACAGCATTTTCAACCACTTTTGAATGTTAGTCATGATTTTCTTTGATTATCGATCTTCATGTTTTCATGTGTTTTTTGTTGACAATAAGAGAAACATGGTAGCAGTCTTAACTTCAAAAGCCCTGCAGAGTCACGCAGTTATTGTTGGTAGTCAGTTCTCTACTCAGCTGTGCGTGCTGTGAATTAAATGGTGTGTATAAATAAAGGTGGACATTATCACACTCTAATGGGGGCAGAGTTTGTACTTGAAAGGTTGTTCTACACTTGTAACTACACATGTAAGCGCTTTACTGTAAGTTCAAGACCTTTTTTTCCCCCACAGCAGCCATTATGACACAAAATGATACGTAAACGCAGAAATCACATGAATTATAATGCTGCACCTAAACAGAACAGAAGGTTCATTAATGTCAATAATTACTCCTGCACTTTCCAGCTAATTCATGCCAAAATGGCTGCTGTGAAGTAGGTCTATATCACACTGTTGGAAAGGTTTAGTAATAATATAGATCCACCCCTTTTTGCTCTAATTTATATTCTAAGGATGGACCCCTTAGAATATGTAATTTTCACAGCTGTTCTGTACAATGTTGAATATGGCATATAGGTGCTGCATTGTGGTGATCTATGGAATTGCACTTTGACATATGTGTGTGTGTGTGTGTGTGTGCGTGGGTGCGTGCGGGTGGGTGGGGAGGGGTGAAAGCGTAACTGATAAACACAAGTAATGTACAGCATGTCTGGGAGGAATTGTACGCTACATGTACAACATCTCAGCGATTTGTAAATAGCCAAAGTCTTCCATTCTGACGTTGGTATGACCTTGTTGCCAGTGGAGAGGAAAAACACTGATCCCCATGTACAGACCTTTAAAGTGACATTTAATTTCTATAAATACTGCATCATCTATTTGACAAGGATAAAAGATACTGCTTCACCTAAGATATTTTCTTTTTGCACCAGCTCAAAAACCCAGGAAATAACGGGAGTCGAAGACTAAAAAAAAATAAAAATAAAAATAAAAAAATATTTTGTAATTTGGGTCTGTTTGGATAAATCTTAGCTAAGATAGACTATGTCCTATATGCGTACATTCTGTAGTAAGTATCAATAATGTTCCTTTATTTTGATGGTGTTGATATTTGCTAGTCAGAAAACTGTTAAATCTTTACTCCAAATGTTTGATTTTACATTTGATCAAATATATTCAAAGAAATAAAGAGATGATAAAGAATATATGCAGCACGTGTTTTTTCATGTTTCCTTTCCACAAGATGTCCGGGATCATCCTACAACTCCTTGCTTACCATATTGTAAGGGTGAAGGTGGGGAAGGGGGTGTTTTTCAGTTTGTGAGTGACAGAGGTAGAAGGAGAGGGTCCGTCGGCTGTGTTTTCATGTTCAAATGAGGCTTACCATCTGTGAGAATATGATAAATGTTTCCACTCGAGAGATATCCGATAATGCCTCCGCTTCCACTCTCCTGCTTTGATATTTCTGACAACGATCTTTCGTATTCTGAATAGCAGTCACAGCACTGAAGAGAAGCTCTTTGAAGATTGTGATTGCCGAAATATTTGCTGCTAAATAATAAAAATCCCTTTTCGTTTCATTCTCATAAAACACTAAATAGAGTGGATTTAGTGTGGCTGCCCATTAAGTCTCAGTTCATATTGAGAACATGCACACATTCAAATTAAATGAGCAGATTTAACTCTTGCAGGATATTTTATCAGTAACATCTTCATATCCTGAAAACCAAGAACTTTTAGTATATTAAATTTGAAGTTGCTGCAGAAGAAATTAATGGAGAAACTCCAAGTGAAGTGAAAGGTAATATGCCAGAGCTGAAAATACTACTCCCAACAGATGTGTTTTCCTCTTCAAGGAAAGTAACTTCAAGGAAGAAATCAGCTTTGGAGAAATAAACTGTATACAGTGTGTCTGCATGTCAAACTCATTTTACATTGTGAGCCACACCCACTTTAATCTTTATCTATCTACGTGAAATGCTGCTTTAGTAAATGAAAGAAGTCTCTCAGTATGACTCTTTGGCCTTAAATTGTAAGAAATAAACATGGAAAATGACAGAAAAAAACTTATTTTTGAAAGCCACTGTAAAAAACATACATTTCTATATTAGATAAAGGAAAAAAAAAAACCAGGAACTTTCTATAATTTAATTGTTTATTTATTACTTATTTACTTTGGTGTAGTATGAGAGGCCATGGGTGAGGTCTTCAGAAGAGAAGATGCAAAACATATGAAAATACAGTTAGATATCCAAAATTTATCCCCTCCTCCACATTTTCCAAAGCTGCCCTGCGGGCCCCTGGACCTTATGTTGGACACCCCTGACACAGAGTGTTGTAAATAACTGTAAATGAACTATAATGGAGGAGTTGCTTGCATGTTCTCCCCTCACTTGTGTGGGTTGTCTCAAAGTACTCTGGCTTCCTCCCACAGACCAAAGACTTGCATGCGTCTGGTTAATTAGTTATTAGTTATCGTAGGTGTTAACGTGAGTGGGAACAATTGTCTATATGTGTCCCATTGAATTGGATAAATGGAGTATAAAAAATGGATGGATGAACTATAAAGCCCTTTACATGCCATCGTAATCCTCTATGCAGAAAGTGTATGGCAAATGTATGGCACAAGATGGCACTGTGTTTCCTTGCATAACATAGTTTCTTTTTCATAGACACTACTACACGCCACCACCTGGGGGAGCAAGAGTCCTTCCTCTGATTTGGAGACATTAGACTTAAACACAAAGGACTGAAATACCCAGTTTATTTATCATCCTTGGGTGCAACACTTCTTTAAAACTTTGTAAAGAACTGGAGAGGCTGTCATATTGGAAAAAGAACTCATTAACCTTTCTCCTTTGACAAAGCACAAAGCTATTGTACACAGAGTCTATCATGTACAAAACCTCTTTACTGTTTTTCTGTGCACTTTGCAAAAAAAATACACATATTATTTCTTTAACTTCTAAGCGGACACGGCAATGTGAAGTTCAGCAATCAATCAGTAATCAAGGAACATTTTATTCTGATAAAACTTCACACGCGATACAAAAATCAGAAACAGCTCAAACGTACATGTTAACTTTTAGTTTTTAATTCAGGGAAATGCTGATGTTCTCACTGCTTTGTTCCGCCTGCCCGTGCAGGATACAGATAATTAACAAACATTAAACGTACTGTTAAGTAATACACAGTACACGCAGTAATGTACACCATCTCCGACTCAGACTGCGTTGCGTTTTTGATATGGACTGTGGCTTTGCAACAAGTTTTTGAAGTCTTGTCAAGCTTTATTTTTTTTTTTAAAACATCCAACATGACAGACAAAACTTTAATTATCAGGACAGCGCTGCAGTCGTGAATATGTGGTCTGTTCCTCAAAGATAAATTCTATACTCACTATAAGACAATAATAAGTTATTTTGTTCTTATTGGTCTCACTTTGTTCCTTTTTTTTGGATTGTAATATGTTGGCTTAAATCAGTCTAAAGAAGTGCTCCATTCAGCAACAATAATATCACAATTAATCACTTACAGTATGCACACAAACAATGGAAACGTTAAGCTCTAATAAAATAATGCCAGTGTAAACAAGCTTAAGTATCACACAATTCTCAAATTATTGCACATACATTCATAAATATACACCTCAACTTTGTGCCTTTTCTGTTTATGCATGTGGCTGCATCTTATGTGTGTGGGTGTGAACTTGGATAAATTAAATCTGGTGGTGATAGAAATCAATAACTGAATGACACAAGTGACACCTAATAGACACGTATGTACAGTACCTGCACACACACACACACACTTACACACACTCACACAGCACTTGTGCATAGATCTAAAGTCTCTTTGTCCCTTGCTCACACAAAAATGTGCAATAACAGACACATTTAAAGCATTGCTTTGGTAACAAAGTCCAGTCTGTCTTCAGTTCTGGTGCTTCATTGCAATCTATAAACAAAAGACGTGTGTGTGATTGAGCTTGTTAAGTGTGCTGGTCCCACTCTGTCTGCTTTGGTCCCAGTCTGTGTGGAGCTGCGGTTTTCAGTTTGTCCTTTCAGTCCAGTTGATTCACAGAGAGACCTCTAGCCAAGGAATGTAGGTCCCGACTAACACAGATCCTAGATCTGATTTAAGTCATTCAGAAGGTGCGCATCCCTCCCAAACCACTGTCTTACAACCAGCAGCGGTCACGTCTTATGCATCACCTGTTTGATCAGACGTCAGCTTCTCCTGGTCGGAGATGTCATCATCAGCAGGTGGCCGCGCCCGGTCAAAGAAACCACACTGAGGGAATCACATTAGCCAGTTAGCAGAGTAATAATTCAACTACCACAAGGGGTTCTGAGGATAGTGGATGATGTATGTACCTTCCACATGGCTAATGTCAGGATGGCCAGGACCAGCAGCCCCAGCAATATGGCCAAGATGATGACCCAGAGTGGAACAGCAAATGATACATCAGGAGTCCCCCATAACACCAGGGTCCCCATCTACAGAAAAAATAAAAATGCACTGTCTATAAATTTCTGCTTATTTCTTGTAGCTTGGCACAAAGAGTCCTTTTATCTACTTTTTATCTTACCGCGGTTCTGTGCTGAGGCAACGTGGGGGGTTGGATGCGATAAGGCATCAATGTGACTGCGAAGGACACGGTAGAGTTGAGAATGTAGGGGTCATTACGCCGCTTTAAGATAAAAAAAAGTTATTATTTTAAAGGTGGCATGTTTCATATCAGACCTTCCTTCTGAGTGATTTGAGCTATTAAAATAAAACAAAACGTTAACACAAAAAATAACTGACCTGCAGGAAAGTGTGCGCCCAGAGCCGCGATCGGATCTTTACCACAGCACTCTGCCCGCGATCCAACCGGCCGACCACACACATTATCTTCAGACAGGAGACATTAGTGCAGTTCTGCATAAGGAGAGGGTTGGTGGAGGGAGAAGAAATACATCAAACACCTGTGAATGGCTAATGAACATTTGGCTTAGTTTGTTTTCTTTAGAGACTTTACAGTTGGCTCACCAAAGTTTTATTACTGTAATCTTGTGTGGTGCTGACAGATCGTTTGTGGCGGCGAGGAGGACTGCTGGTGTTCCTCAGGAAGCCCAATAATTCTGGTGTGTCCTGGAGAGTGGAGATCTGAAACAAACGGGGAGCCCACAACAGAAAGGAAAATGTTATCAATACTTATTGTTCAGGCACGTGAAAATGATCATTTTACATTTGAAAGAAAAGCAAAATTTGATATACGATTCTCCAACCGGTCGCGACAGATGGTGCCCCACTCTGAGCCTGGTTCTGCTGGAGGTTCCTTCCTGTTAAAAGGGAGTTTTTCCTTCACACTGTCGCCAAAGCGCTTGCTCATGTGGGGCCATATGATTGTTAGGATTTTCACAGTTTTGTCTGTATTATTGTAGGGTCTTTGCCTTACAATATAAGTCGCCTTGAGGCAACTGTTGTTGTGATTTGGTGCCGTATAAATAAAATTGAATTGAATTGGATTGAAAAAAAAAATCTGCCTTCTTGTATGAAAGGTACCTTGTAAATTAACTCGCCCTGTCTGTTTCAGTGCTTACAGTTTATAGTGTTAATTTAATCGTACTCCAACATGTGTTAGTGTATTCTGTCAGTCCAGACACTTTATGTTAAGAAATCTAATCACTGATCTTTAGTCGATTGAAGGGTTGAAAGCGATTTAATTTCCTGGTCATACCATGAAGCTGAGAACAGCAAAAAGCAGATATGAGCATACAACCTGAGACTCTTAAAGTCACAACTCTGAGATTACAGATAAAGAGCCAGAATGGTTTCTCCTCTAGGTGTTTGTCTTCATTGTACAATTTAATTTTAAAATTTTAAAACTGGACCAGTTGTGTAGGACATGAAACTACTATTACTCTTACATCAGCAAAGAAAGCAAAGCATAGCAACAACAGGCATGCCTTTATTTTCTTGCAGCTCAGTGGTTATCATCTCTGCCTTTTAAGGCACTCAGAAAACAAGCCACAGATACACGGCTGACTGATTTACCCACTGTCAGTAACACTGAGGGTGAGACGCCAATTCATAGAAGGAATTTGGAGAACATTATGTGAATCTCTTTACTTGTGCGATCTTGGCATAACACTCTTCGCAGTCAGATGAAAGAAGTAACTACTGTAGTCAGTCTCCTCAGAGGACCTGACACATGCTGCTGTTTTCATAGATGATTACACATTCACATTTTCAAATAACTGCATGTTTTTTTCCCAATTACCCTACACATGATATCATAGATACTGGAAATGATTCCAGCTCTTATTTCTGCTTGTAAACATAACAATCCATCTTACTTGTATAGAGCCAATTAGAACCCCCCCCCCAAAAAAAACAAAACAAAACAAAACAAAACAAAACACAAAGAACACAAGAATAGTTTGGAGTGAGCGGACATAAATAGTGACATTAAGGGATAAAAAAGATATAACTAATGGTATAAATAAAAAAAAATGTAGCAAAACAGGTTTATATGAGTAGGTATTGTAAATTATCAATTAGAAATGCACAATGTCCAAACAAAAAGTTGACGTACTCATTCTTATAATAAGCAAAATGTCAATGTTTTGTTCTTGAGACTGTTTTTTTGGCTGCATATGTGTGTTGTACTCTGTGTATTGTGTGTACTGTATATTTCATGTTACCTGTAGACCATGCGGGTTAAGGCTGGTGTTTGTCCGGCAGCTCACCGGTCCGTCGGTTTTAATCTCCATGGCATACAGCAGGTTCTCATCACGGAAGCGAGACGGCCAGCCAACATGAAGCTCAGCCTCTCCAATGCTGCTGGGACCAGAGTTATGGAGCTGAGGGTGAGAGCGAGGCAGCAGAAAAAACAGGGAGACTTGTCAGTATTCTCCGGCCTCGGTCTCAGGCGGCCAAAGCTCTAATCAGGTTATCATAACTGTGGGATGATGAAACGGGCCACCTGTGTTTTCATAATAATGAAGATAATACTAATGCAGCCTTGAGTCTCTCGGGATTGAAATACAAGACAAGTAAAACCTACACCATCACCAGCTTCATCATTCCACATCTAATTTAGGATGACTGAATTATGAGTTTAAATGAACCATCAATTCAATAAACCCTTTTTTGTACTTGCCCCCTTCTTTGTCTATTGCTCTCTCTCACACACACACACACACACACACACACACACACACACACACACACACACACACACACACACACACACACACACACACACACACACACACACACACACAGTGTGTATGGACAGCATGTACAGGAAAGTCAG
>VVHJ01018700.1:1477-12644 GCA_015107715.1 Tylochromis polylepis
TTTATTGACCCCATGGCGGGGAAATTTGTGCATTACCACAGCTCAGGTACAGATAGCAGAAGAATACAAAGATTTTACCAAGAATATAACGTCCATCCATCCATCATCCATCCATCCATCCATCTTCTCCTGCTTATCCGGGGGAACACCGAGGCGTTCCCAGGCCAGCCCAGAGATATAATCTCTCCAGCGTGTCCTGGGTCTGCCCCGGGGCCTCCTCCTGGTGGGACATGCCTGGAACACATGCCCGGCATTAAATACCCCACTTTCAAAACACTGTTTTCAATGTAAAATATGGCTGACTACTAGAAGTATCAAATAAATGCAGTAAAAGTAATTGTAAAATCTAGTAGAAAAAGTATTAAATTTAAAATCCTAAAGATTCCACACATTAGGAAATTAAATTCAAACACTTCACCTGACACAAGACGCCGTCTTCAAACCATCCACTCTGAGCCCTCCTCGCACCATTATCCTGCAGTAACATGCCACTGTGCTATCCTTCGACTTAGGATGTGAGATTTGAGAACGAGACATGAGGAGCAAAAGAGACTGAGATGTCAAATGACAAACCATTGCTTCCATATTATCAGCCTTAAGCGATATCAGTTACTTATGAAATGCTAGAGGAAGAGCATTTTTGCATTATGCCATTTGATGAAAGACTTCCACGTGATGCAGCCGAGTTTCCTCACTCTAAGCTTTTCCAGAAGCCTCTTCTCATCTCCTTGCCTCCCCGAGGGACTGTGAGTGGAAGAGGTTGACTCATTTTGTATTTTTTTGTAACTTTTTAAATGTTTTTGGTCCCTTTAAGGTAATCTATTTTGTACAAAAAACAAAAAACAGAAGTTTAGAGCATCTTTGTGGAGAAGAAAAGGGAAGGACTTTCTTTTTATTCTTTTGTAAATGTTATTACGTTTGGATGATTTCACAGGTCTGTCAACAATGAAAAAAAAATGTCAGTATGGTAATATGTTTACAGTGGCTAATATACTGATTTTGAGGAAGTGAAGTTTCACATGTCAACTTGGAAAATATAAAGAATTTTAGAAAGGAGAAGAGAGAGTAGCAAGTGTTTCAGACAACTCAAAAGTGGTAATGGGTCAGGCTGACTGGTACCATTTAAAATTCCCCTCCATTTCAGCTGACCACCTTTTTCTTCACATGAACTTCATGTGACTGCACTGTTTTTTTGTTGTTGTTGTTTTTACCTCAGTGCTTTACAAAGCATATTGTAGTTTTTTGCCTTTTATTCCCGTGCATTTATGCTCACAAAACAATGATTGCAGTTAGTTGCTATGCAAGATGCGCGCCTACCTTCAGGAGCAACTTGGGGTTCACTGTCTTGCTCAAGAACAAACAGTGACAGACAGCTGGAAAATGTAATCTTTTTCTACATGTGCGAAGACACGATTGTCCTTTTTTATTCCTGACAGTCAGCAAGACTTTGAAAATATTGTATTTCGACTGTAAGGATGTTTTGTGCCTGCCACATTTGTTTTTGAGAATCCTCCGAGGGGATGTGTCACCCATGCAAACAAGAAAACTGAGGAAAAAAAGGACAACCCACGAATGAAAATATAAAAGTAATAACAAAGAAAGTGAAAAAAATAGACTAGTCTTTATAGCCTTACTGACCACTCAAAGTGCTTAATGGTAAAATGGCCTTATTTACCCATTTATTTGTCACATCCCATTAAAATCACCAATAAATCCTAACACACAAACCATTTTGCTGTGTAGAACAGTTCTAACCACTACATGGCTTTGCAAGCCACAGAAATTTGGGATTTAAACTTTGGCTCAATGTGCAACTAAAGAGTGCCCACAGGATGCCTCCCTACAGGATAAATGCTTTACTGAGCACTTGGCTAATATTAAGAAAATGTTTGAATCTTGGAGTAACACAGAAAATCTCCACGGTGACTTGAAAAAGTATCATGTACATTTACAGTTTAGCCATCTCGCCAGCAAACAGTGAAAAATTAAAAACAAAACAAAACAACTATTTAACCGTTTAGCTAAAACTACACATATGGGTGATGTGACTAGACACTTCTGTGGGTGATCTACTAACAATGTACAAATTTATATGCAAAGAATAATGGCCGACAGCAGTGAAAATTAGCAGCTTAAAAACAAGCAGAACTGATGTAGGAGTGAATGATCGCCTAAACTAAACAATACAGCATAGAAATTATTTTAATTCAGTTAGTTTGAGACAGGGGGCAGCACAGTGGTGTGGTGATTAGCAGTGTTGCCTCTCAGCAAGAAGGTCCTGACTTCAAGTCCACCATCAGGCCATGTTCTCTTACGTGGGTCTCTGGGTACTCTGGGTTCCTCCTACGGTCCAAAGACATGCACTTACTGGGGTTAGGTTGATTGGTAAATTGCCATTAAGTATGAAAGTGAGTGAGAATGGTTGTCAGGGTGTACCCTGCCTCTTGTCCTATGGTAGCTGGGATAGGCTCCTGCCCCCCCGTGACCCTGATAAGAGGAAGAGAATGGAGAGATGGATAGTTTGAGACCGTTAAGGGGGATGTAAGAGCAATGCCTTTCATTAGGAATTGCTTGGGATACGCTATCCCACCATATAAACCTGTTGCCTGTGTGTTAGACCTGACGTGTAGGGTGTGCAGAAAAAAACAAAACTTTGATTGCTTCATTTGACAGAGATTTCAGTTTGGTATGTAACAGATCCGATACTACAGAGAAGTTCAAAAAAACTGCTCCGTGAATGCACTCCTGAGAAAAGGCACAGACACAGTCTCTTTATGGAAATCTGACTGAAACACTGGAAACCCATTCCTTGCCCAATACAATACAATACAATACAAGGCACATCCTTGTTCTGTATTTCTCAGTTTCTCCTGCTCTCTCACTCCTATCTTCCACGTCAAGTTTAGCTCAGTTAAATTTGGCTCCTGTTTCAAAATAGCCATATTATTCAGATTCAGAAGTGTGTGGGGCTTGGCCCTAAGCATGCAGGGTGAGGACTCACAAGAATTACATGACAGGACAAAAGCTCTGGTATGACACTCATACCTTTTAGCCATCTACTTTCTCCAAATAAATGAACACTCCTAGGGGCAACTGTCACAACCACGTCGAGCCAAAATAAGATATGCTTTTATTCTGTGTTAAATTCAATGCAATTGGCTGTAATATTGCATGAAGCACACCTCAGTAAATCACATTTATATGATTTATTTAAATATTCTCCTCCCAAAATTTCGTGCTCTGAAAGAGAACCTTTTACAAATGCATATGCAATAATGTCAACCACAAAATTGGCCATGTTCATACCTTTTAGTCACAAAGATGTGGGATACTGTTGGTATATACTAAAGGTGTGCAGTAACTTTTTAATGGCAAAGTGGTGGGCCACCACATGCTACCATTAAAGCTTCAGTGTGCCTTGGCATTTTTTCTGCCAGGATGTTGAGCTGACTAAATCACCAAGATCAAATCCAATTACTTTTGAATATAAGAGTTACTTTTAACCTTAATTATGCTCTATAGAACACGTTGCAGTGAGTTTTACTCACTAATTTGCACTAGCAAGCTATCACTAATATCAACACAGTCATGTAAGATGCTGCCTTTTATTCAGAGCAACTTGGGGTTTTGTGTCTGGGCCAGTGACACTTGGAACAAGGGTTATACCTCCAAGCCAGCAATTAGAGGACAACCTGAGCAATGGCCGAGTCCAAAGCCAAAGGTTCTTTGTTTGTAAGGAATAAAAATTCCTCCTTGAATGTCCAGGGGTCATTATTTTCCCATACAAATATATTTTTTGTTGACATCAATCCATAAGTTACTTTTCGTTTATTGGTTTCAACTGTATCTGTGTTTTTCCATCTTAACGCAGAACAAACTAAAAATACTTTCAGGGTGTTTTATTTAGATGTGACTGCATATATACATTGTACATACACAAACAGAAAGTCTGTACTGATTCCTTCACCCTACAGGCTGCCCAGTCTGAGATCAGGGGCTGAGGCTATTGCCTCCCGTCCTGCTCCCTTGAGGTTAATTATGTTCACTTTACCAGCCGTGACTCACTTTCTATCTGCCTGAAAAGCTCACAGTCTACTGCAAGCCCTGGCATGGCTGCTGTTATCACTAACAACTGGCTCTTCCAAGCAGACTCTGTTCACACATGATACATCGCTGCCATGTCAAGGATGACTAATTAAAATGACTGACTGCACAATCCTAGATGTGAAGCAGGTAGCCTAGTGGATGTTCTTTTGGTATCCAGTAAGTGTGTCTGAAAATGCCCACTTTCCACCAAGATCTATTCCTTAAGTTACTAAGTGAAGTTAAATTTTCTTTCAGTTTTCTTCCCATTATGTACCTTATTCCTGTTAGTCTTCACTCATAATTGGAAGCATTACATGAGTATAAAATGTAGTTTAATGGTAACAAAACAGGAAAAAAAATGTCTTTTCTATCTGAACATGCTTCACTGTTTTTAAAACTATTGATTGTGTTGAAAATGTCAACATTCCTTAATTGTAAGCCTACATGTAATGCCAGTTGCGTGAAGGCCTGTCTCCCAGTGCGGTCATAAATCACTACACTGTGCAAACAATGGTCATCAAAACACGTTTTTTCAGCGCTTACACCGCAATGAAGCATGTCATGAATTCTAAATCAATTTTAAACCACATGAACCTGGTTTTTGAGAGAATTCTCATTTGCCCTGAGAGCTTAAGGCACTGCATCCAAAGAGAACCTAACACAGACAGCCAAAAAAAACAGGATCACTGAACAACCACGAAGGTTTAATTTATTAACAGCAAGTTCTGCTTATACTGTTTTCAGTGAAACTGGATACAGCAACTTTCCGAATATCAATTCCACTCTTGACTTACTGGTTAATGAGCATAACCACGAGATGCACAGATGAACTCCGAGAATGCTAGACCTTTGTTGTGTTCAGTAGCCTTTGATTTATTACTGGAACTAAACACTTGTCTCAAATAGCATCCATTCACTTGAATAAAAATACTGGCCTAGTTAATGAGCCCAAAATATTCTGCAGTTTTTGATTTTGACCACTGCACATGCTCCTTAGTTTTCCCAGGCAATATTTGACCTGTTTAGTATTTACGCCTGACAAAGGGACGGCAAGAGACTTGAACTACTGGGGGAAAAAACTTATAACAAAACAGACAAAAAATAACCTGCTATAACACTGCTGGTGAATTATGTTGAAATTGCTGCTAGCATCAGTAGTTGGTGGTACACTAGCTGGCTTTGTAATATACTAATGTTCACATCTCCTTGCACACATTTCCTGTCCTTCATGATAAAAAAAAAAGTAAAAAAAGAAATTTAAAAAATATATTTAGGAATACACTGTACTTTAAACTGCTTCAGCTATGTGTTACGAACCCATTTATCCAACATATTTCCTGTATCCAAAGCAGTTTTTACTTACCAGTATTTGGTTTTGATTTCACTTTTGCCCATATCCTCGTATAGGTCTTCTCCATAGGCTCCCCGAAAGTCCCTTTTGTGACCACTTGCACTTACACATTTGTGATATGTGCTTAACTATGGAAAAGAGAGCAGAAGAGCAAAGCAGCCAGTTCTGGTCAGTATGATGTGTGGTGAGTTTGTGTTGGTTTGGCCAAAAGGAAACTGGCAGCACATGTTATGTGCCAGCACAAAATGAAGGCATGCACTACAGTGCAAGTCTTTTCCCCAAAATATTTCCCTCAAACACCTTAGGATGTTGCAATAAAAGTCTGGATAAACAGTCTAACCCTAAGGGATAATCCCACGGTCCACAACCCTGTGAATGTTGTAAAAATCAAAAGCATTTCTGTTTGCACTCCTGGCTTCAACGCTGTGAGCGCGTCCACTGAAGACTGTTGTTTGGTCCCTGGGTCATAGCCAGAGACCCAGCTTTCATGAACCATGAGGCTCAGCGAGATGGAAAAACATTGATGTTTGCTCTCTAAATGCATTTGAAAGTAATTTGCAGCACTAGAAGATATTTTAGGTGTGCACAAAGAGGCAACTCTAAAGGCGAGCACTGCCAAATTCACATCAGGGATGGTTTGTGATTTTTAATGATTTTTAAACTTAAATTTTAAAAAAAGTTATATAACTATTATACTCATCTTAAAGAACCATTACACTTTTCAACAGTATGATTTTGGATGATTCCCTTTTTTTCTTTCTTTTTTATACATTCCCAAGTATCAGTAAGTAAGAAAGAGTAAGTCTGAGAATTTTGTATTTGTTGAATTCTTTGTCTTTTTTGGTTTGCTTTGTTTGTATTTATCAAACTTTTATTGAAGTATCCTTTTGGTTCAACCTCATATCTGATTTATTGCATCAGCACAGCTCATAAAATTCACTGCATGCGAAACCCACACCACTATTTCTCATTTCACTCCACTGTGTATGAGTAGACGTTCTGATTGATCTTCCTATTGGAGCAAATAAAAAGAAACCCAACAAACACGAGGGAAAAAACGTAAACTAATGTAGAAGTAAAGTGTGAAATTCAACCTGGTGTTTACGCTTTCAGAGTCAGGGCCAAATTCCTGGTGGTCTGGTTATGTGACTGGCCTGAAAAGGCCAGTGCTAAAATGTAAAATTAAATAGTTGACTGGAAACTGTTATTCCCTAGCCTGCTTTTAACCTAATGTCATCTGTGTCATCCTATGTTGTTATTCCCCACGCACCTGTGCGTTACCATCATGCTCCCCATTGTCAATAAGGAGACAAGTCTGCATAATGTAGTGATTTTTCTTAAAGTTGTCTACTGGAAAATCATGGATTCAACCCAAGAAACTGGCATGTGCAATTGCAGGAAAATAAATAATGATGGCCGCACCCCACCTGGGGTTTTCTACAGATTCAAACTCTTTCTTATAATAAGGTATAATAAGCATGTGACGCGACCATGGCAGACCCCACGACACCTCCACGTTGTTCCACATGTTCTTTATTGACACACAATAACACACTATAAACACGGTACAATTTCACCGACTAACACGGTTGCTGTCTATACACTCAGCGGCTGCAGCTTCCCCGCGGCCAGCCGCACACATCACCAACAACCACAACATCATGCAGACCAGGACCCTTTTTAAGGCTGGCGAGGCGTGATTGCAGATGCCGTGCAGGTGAAGCCATCTCCACCGCACGGCACCGCAGACCACGCCCCGCCACAAAGCACTCTAAGCGTTTACCCAGCTGTAAGAAGAAATCAAGACAAAGAAAATCTGAAATCATGTTAGGACCACTGTCCGCTGTAGAATCGATAAATAATTTAATGAAATGTGATATATGAAATGTGGAATCTTGCATGCAAATCAGTTTGGTCTTTTTGAGTGTGTAGCAGAGCAAGAATTCTTGTCCTTAGAGTGGTGCCAAGTGGAATAATAAAGAGGTCAAGAGCAGTAGACTTCATCAACAAGGGACCGGCAAGATTCGACAAAATTTAAACATACAGTTGTTATTTTTCAAGATCATTTCACTAATATGTTGGTCGGGACCTGATAGCAGCACCAGACAAAGGGTCATTGGCTTGCTAAAACCATTAGGAAACCAACGTCTGGGGATTCGGAATATTCACAGATATGTTCAGATAAGTTGCTCTCAAGCAACGTGTGTAGGAGGAATCTCTTTTTTTTCTGCTTATGAAAGTTCTCATCTTTTCGTAAGCTAAAGTTTCATCAGTGGCAACACAGAAAAAGTTGGAGCAGAATAACCTGACAGCACACTGTAGAATGCTTTAAGTTCAGTTGTGTAACAACCAGGACAACAAGCACATGAACAGCAGATTCTTTAACACAGAATCTTCAAACTGTACTCAGCATAAAGAAATCTGCAGCTGCTTGCCTTCAACCGCTCTCAGCGCTCATTTAATCTCAACTAAGCACAAAATTTAAGTTTTCGGTTAAAATCTTACTAAAAGATTGGAAAAGCAACAGAAATAACAAGGATGTGTTAAAGCTGTTTGAGATAGGTGGTTTCTGAGCCGTTCACCTTGTAAAAGAGGCCTCGTAGATAATAGGATTACCACAAAATACAAGTGAAGACTTTGCTTTTATTTTACCTGATGAAACTGGAACAGTTTTATTTCAGTGTCTCCTAGCAATGATTTAAAGAGTAATATTCTATAAGGTATCTAATATTGCTTTGGGGCATGCATGTACATCAGTGTCAAAACAAGTGTTTGCTGCGTGTTTGTCCCTCTACTTCTACCGAGGCTCACATTTCTCTGCGCTGTAGTGTAGGCACATTTTAAACATGTAAAGTAGACTAACATCCCGGGACACAGCGGTGACAGTCAACTCTTCTGGGATCATTTAAACAACCACGTCAACAGCTAAACCAAGCACACGTGACACACGGGGTGTGATAAAACTGAAACTGCTCAAATCCACAAGGAAAAATATGGCCTAGAGGAAATAATTTTAAATCATGCTCATGATGCCTTTGATTGTCAGATCATAATATAATTTTATGTCTTCAACCGTGAAGACCAACTCTGGTGGGACTATAAATTACCGGCCTATGTCTGCTCGCATTTGTTATTCCCCAGAATGCAATAACAGCTTTTTCTTGTGCCTACTCACTAATAAATCTTTTTGACTCGTTAACCATTGCACAGGGAGCCAATTTGATACACAGAGCTCTCATGTGCTGCTAAGTGGATTGTACTTGAGCAGGACTACCTTTGACAGGACCAGCACTTTGCATATGTGGACCCTGGAAATTTTGGCATGGCACTGCATCACTAGCTTAAATTAAATGATAATAGGTTGTACATGCTGGTTGGAATTTTTTTGTTTTTTTCTCTTGCCATTTCTTTCTAGTCATAATTATAAATGATCTCAAAACCTATTTTCAAACATTCCTCTTTTGTTGATGCTATTTTCAAATCATTGCTGGTTCCCAGTCTTCCAGTATAGCCTAAAGCCATGCCACTCTGGGTTTCTGCCTGCAGATTTTTTTTCCTTTGCCCTTCAGACCGTGTTTGTCAGAACTATTGTCTTTCTTTTCAGTAAGAGGTATTCTTACATGAAACAAGTTGTGGTTTGCTTCCCGCTTGCTGGACTGCATCCAAATAACCTAAATGACATCTCAAGAAGTATTGATACTTTCTCAGTCCTTGTGTCCTTCTATATATAAAACTTTTGTGTTTTGGATTAGATGAAGCAATATAACCAGAGGCAAGGTCAAGTGCTGGTCTGGAGGTGGAGAGAGGTCAAGACATGCCTGCATTATTAATAGGTATGATGGGATATCTAAGGGCAGAGAGACCAATGAAATAGAAAAACAAACAGAGCTGTACAAAAGGCAGGAGCCACCCCTCGCTTCTTTAAAATGAGAAGTAGCTAGTTATTTATTAAAACCATGTACAAACATACATGAAAATAGAGTATATAGGGCAAAAACACGGTGTCTACAATCCTGATGAACCAGAAAATGAATATTTGGTAGTATCACCTTTATTGTTCAACACAAACTGAACTCTCTTGGATTAGCTTTCTTGAAGTAGTCTTCGGAAATAGTTCCTCAGGCTTCGTGATGGACATTGAAAGCCTTTTTTTGGATGCCGTTGTCAATCAGACACTTTACAGATGGTATTGCAGGGTGGTTCAAAATCTGATGGCACTTTCTGAATTCATTATTCCATCAATGTTTGCAAGATCTTCAACACCGCTGGTTGAAATCCAGTTGCCAACCATGACAAAGCCTTCACTGTGTTTTACAGATGGCTGTGAACACACCGTGTTGTATATCGCCCCTGACCTCCTGTGTATATATTTAAGATGATTTAAACCAAAATTTATATTTGGATTCATCACTCCATAAGAAATGTTTTCACTGATTCAGCCCAGTTCTTGTGTACAATTGAAGTACCTCATCCTTTTCTCCTGGTTCCTTCCTTAAGAATTGCTTCATGACAGCTAACCTTCCAATCCTGTTCAGATTTTTTTAAGAACACAATGAGCTATGCCACATTTTCAGCTAATATCTATTTGGGAATGACCTTGTTGGTGCAAAAATACTATTTTATGGCTGTCACATTGTGTTAGCTTTGTCATCTTTGTTAGATTCAAGTAAATGAAAGGAAACAATTTTGTGTTTTTGCGACAAGCTGCTAGTAACAAAGTGCTTGTAGATACAATTTAAAATCCCTTGATTTAGGTGCCTTTTTGTGATTGAAGGTGATTCATAGATCAGTTTTAAGTGGCTCAACAAACAAAGATTTGTCACAAAATGGCCAGGTGTAAGGAGTGGACTGTAAATGAGTGAAAAAGCAGCTAAGTTCCAAAAGAAAAAAACACTGAAAGGCCTTCAGAAAGTCTGGAGAACTATTGCTCAAGACCTTTTTTTTTTTAAAATTACAAGAAATTTTGTCTCCACAGAAGCAAAATATAAAGAAAAGAGGGGTGTCTCTTCTGTCAGAGCTGTCTGCAAGTAATATTCCTTATACAATATACTGTAGATGAGTTTATACCCCAGGAGACCCATGCGGCACAGCAACTGGTTATTGGTCAAATCCAGAGTTCAGAGGCCTCCAAAGATGCAGTATATGAGAAAAAGATGCATACGTGTCTGCTTGACAAACAGGATTCTGTTTTGTTTTGTTTTCTCTGCAAATTATTATATTTCATAGCCTACACTAAAAAAAAAAAAAATTGAATACATGTAAATTTTCCGTGTAATCTTTGTAGCCCAGCTGGAGAAGCGGGTTGAAATAGGATGAGCTTTATAAGGTAATTGTTTAGTTTCAGAATCATTCTTTTATTTGTTTTATTTTATTGTCACAAGAAGTGATAATTTGAAAAATGTTTTATTTCCACACTTCCTGCTGTGTCTAGCAGGAGCTTTATTTTGAAGTTTTCACAGGAAGCTGTGTGTTTTTTACATGGCGTATTGTTACCAGCCACGCGAGGAAAAGAAAAAGCCGACGCTATCTTGATTAGCAGCAAAAACTGCCATGGTTATGGAAGCAAGGCTTCATAAAAGTTGTTAAAAAGTGCTCAGAAGTTATCGGCTAACATTTCAATAGTGAAGTGAATGTTAGACGGAGCTGCCGAAATCAGCAAAGGTGGCGGCTAAGTTAATAGTGTTCCACGTGTCTCGGTAAGCTAACTGATTCACCTTCTATGTTCAATGA
>VVHJ01018705.1:2995-28509 GCA_015107715.1 Tylochromis polylepis
CATAGCGTGAGGAGCGTGGTGCCCGGCGAGCCGAAAATAACTACCGAAAATGGTAAGAATTTACATGTGTTTCAAGGCTAACGCGATATAATACATGACTCTTCATATTGTTGTTCGCGTTGATCAAGCAAGCGCGTGTTTTGTGAATTTGGAAATCATAGGTTCCGCTGTAATATAGTAGCAAATTGAAACGCTCCTGGCTAGCAAAGCTAACACGAGGAGCCATTTTGAGTGAGTGGCTTGAAGTTACACGTGTGGTTTTCCTTTCAGGGGTGCATCACTGAAGACTGATCTTGTGTATTTTGATGGCATGTAAAGTTGGATTGTTATTTTTGTCATTTGAATTTATCTATGCTTTATTTACGGCCGATATCATTTACAATTAATGTTACGTTTAAACAGGCTGGCCAAGTTATCTTAGCAGAAACGAGCTAAACTGATGCTAACTGAGGGAAATTTCATGTTGGCTAAATGAAAGCTTACTTTGATTGTGTCGATTAAAGCAGGTATATGTTTTATTGAGACTGCAATTGCGTCGAGATTAATCTGACTTTTAAAGTTAGTAGTTTTTCTCCTGTCACATGCTAGGACGTCTTAAAGACACATGCTACTCAGGTTTATAGAGTCTTGAATTGCCTGCATAACTTTCTCTGACAGTATACATCTCACTAACGATTGTTTATTTCTTTCTCAGGCCTGTGCCCGACCCCTCATCTCGGTGTATTCCGAGAAAGGAGAATCCTCAGGCAAGAATGTTGTCATGCCTGCAGTGTTCAAGGCCCCTATTCGCCCTGATGTGGTGAATTTTGTGCACACCAACATGCGCAAGAACAACCGCCAGCCTTATGCAGTAAGCGAACTGGCAGGTGAGGGCATAAATGTACTTGACATATAGTAAATGTTTCTTTAAGGGATTATGTACACAATATAGATTATGTGTGTGTGTGTTTTAGGCCACCAGACCAGTGCAGAGTCATGGGGTACAGGAAGAGCTGTGGCCCGTATCCCTCGTGTGAGAGGCGGTGGTACTCACCGTTCTGGCCAGGGTGCTTTTGGAAATGTATCCTCTTGATGCAAGTTGTAAACTACAAGAGTTTTTCCCACTTTGTAATCTATATACTGAGGTGAACTTAATTCTGTGGACTTGCTGTGATGGTGTAATTTGCGTCTGACTCTGGTGACCAGTGACAGAATGCCTGCTGTCATATGCTGGCACAGATGGCTGATGAACATTGAGTCTGAGCGGGTATAAAATAGTTGCTTACTCAAGTTGTTTAAGTCCGTGGTCCTTGACTTTGGTCTAGATGTGTCGTGGTGGTCGTATGTTTGCCCCCACTAAAACCTGGCGCCGCTGGCACCGCAGGATCAATGTACCCCAGAAGCGCTATGCCATCTGCTCTGCCCTAGCTGCCTCTGCCATTCCTGCACTTGTGATGTCCAAAGGTAAGTGCCAAAAGATGTTTGAATAGGACATGAATTGGTAGAAACCAGCATGGAAATATATTTTGACCAAAGATGAACCCAGTTTGATTCTGCGTAACATTTGACTTGCCATGATGGTGTAATTTGCGTCTGAGCCTGTGAACAGTGACGGTTGCCTGCTGTCTCTAAGCTGTCACAGAGTATTGATGTCCTTTAAATCTGAGCAAGCATAGTTAATGCTGTAACTTTGATAGTCCTAGCAGTTTTCTCTGTCGTCATCTTTGGCTGATTGTTAACAATCTTCCCTTTTAGGACACCGCATTGAGGAAATCCCTGAGGTCCCACTGGTGGTTGAAGACAAAGTTGAGGGCTACAAGAAGACCAAGGAGGCAGTGCTCCTGCTGAAGAAGCTCAAAGCCTGGAATGACATTAAGAAGGTACAGTAACCTCAATCCTCAAACTAGGAACACTTGAGTTTCATCAGTAGTTTCCTGAAGTCAAATCATGCTTATTTAAATATACCTTTATTATGAGTTAGCACTGGGAGCAATTAATTATTAATAATGGATTTTTTTTTCCTTTGCTTTTCTCAGGTCTATGCCTCTCAGCGTATGCGTGCTGGTAAGGGTAAGATGAGGAATCGCAGACGTATCCAGCGCAGAGGGCCGTGCATTATCTACAACCAAGATGCTGGCTTAACCAAAGCCTTCAGAAATATCCCAGGTAAATATCCCGGTTAAAATTTAGAATTTATTACAGTGTATGTGGATATTATGATTCTTACATTTAATTAAGATATAGTTAAAATGGAGGATTCTATTGGATGAAATTGAATAAAATGGCAAAGATTCTAAAAGTAACGCTTTGCTTTCAATTATAAACCCTAATTGTTTTCTCCATTTATGCATGCGCAACTTCAAGTCTGCCTGAATATTGATGTGTTTTAATTGTTAGTGTTTATAGCACAGTTAGGTCTTAAATAAGTCAATTGCCCTTTAAAACTCACTCAAGCGTCAAGATAATGGGTTCATCAACATGCAGATGTTTAATTATTGTGCTGCATTTTGCAGGCATCACTCTGCTGAACGTGAACAAACTGAACCTCCTGAGGCTTGCTCCCGGTGGTCACGTTGGACGGTTCTGCATCTGGACTGAGAGTGCTTTCCGCAAGCTGGATGATCTGTACGGCACATGGCGCAAGGCTGCCTCCCTGAAGGTTGACTACAAGTGAGTACTTTGAGAGCATGCACTTAAAAGTGCAGTATATCATGCTCGTGTATGACAGTGATGAGCCTCCACTTCATGGTCCGTGTTTTTGAACTATGTGATATTTAACGAAGTTCTGAGTTTGAGCAACATAAAACTTATCATATGACTTTTTTTTTTGCCTTCATGCACTAGGGACTTTAATTCTTGACTCTTCTTCCTTCAGCCTGCCAATGCACAAGATGACCAACACAGATCTGACCAGGATTCTGAAGAGTGAGGAGATCCAGAAAGCACTTCGTGCACCCAAGTAAGCATTTTTCAGTGTAGTTTTTTCCCAAGGTCTTATCAGCTATGATGATTTTCCACTTCAGGTCCGTGTTTCTGAACCCTGATTATATGGAAGTCCTGAGTGATGCAGAAAGTTTATCACTAAAGTTGTAGTTAAACAGAAGCTCACATATTCAAGAGTGGATTATATTGTCATTACAGCAAGAAGCTCAACCGCAGAATACTGAAGAAGAATCCTCTGAAGAATTTGAACATAATGCTCAAACTGAATCCTTATGCCAAGACGGCAAGACGTCATGCAATCCTCAAGCATGACTCTGCGGTAAGAGCCTGATAAGTTCAAGATGAAAGTAAAAATTGCAGCTCTATTGTTACTTTAAGCTCTTCTTTGTTCTTACCATAGATCAAGGCCAAGATGCTGAAACCCAAGAAGAGGCCTGGAAAGAAGGGTGCACCTGCCAAACCCAAGGCATAAACCAGTACATACAGACTGGAGTTCAGTGATGAATAAATCAGTTGTTTCAAATGCATGAGTCAGACCTGTCATTCAAACTTTTTTATTCACAGGACTTATTTATTCAGCATAAGCTAGCAAAGGTTTTGCGCTGTGAAGACTTGGGGTGACAAAGGAGTATCAAGCATAGGTAGAGCAGCATTTGTCAAGATTAAATTAAATCTTTAGAAAAAAGATGGCTTTTCAGTAAGGCCTGCAAGATAGCCCAAAGACTTGTTCAATACGCAATTTCACTTGGCATGTAGGTTTGTACACTTTAATCGGTATAAAGAGTTTTATATACCAATAATAGAAATTAGAAGACTTTGATGTGGGCTTTGTAGGCAGAACAGGCCTCACATTGTGGTACCATGAGTTGGTGTCAAAGGCTGACTGAGTCCAATGGTGGTGCACAGCCAGCCAGCAAAGTCAACTTCCTCTGCTTCAGAGTTTTTGATGAAAGGATGCACCTGAAGAAAAGGAGAGCTTTTAGATGCATAGAGAGAAGGAATATAGTTAAGTGAATATTAAGAGTGCAAACCTTACCATCAGCTGTTTCAAGTCTGCTCTCTCTGCTGGGTTTTTAATCAAGCTGGAGTGGAAACAAAAATATCTTAGTGTAGTCCTGTGAAATACCACTAGGTGGCATAAGATGATGTGAGGGAAAAGATGTCTTCTACCTACCATTTATTAACAAAGTCTTGGAATTCAGAACTAAATACAGCAGGCAGTTTTGGTGGAGGCTGAAATTTAGAGGTTCACTGCATAAGTCAAATATCGCATTAAATTGCTCCTGAAGGCATTAATACACTGCAGCCTAGCATCTATCTGCATCATACCAGCATTTCTAAATAAAACCAGCAAACTCACCTCATTAACGATGTAATCAAGAAGCTCAAAAATAGCCATTGGAGGTCTGCTGTCTGGGCCGTATGCTGTTAAGGGGGTGAAACCAAAATAATCAGCCTCTTACAGGTTAGACATTGTGCAATTACCTCAGTGATTATGCTGTAACTTATTTGAGCTATTTCATCAGACCTTTTGAAATGATATAAAGCTGCTGTAACATCAGAAGCTACCCTTCAGAGTTACAGCAAGAACCAGAGCCTTCTCAGACTTACAGCTGCCGGGTCGCCCAGGAGGCCGTGGCTTTGGGGATGAATCACTGGAGGCTGCCTCCCCTTCCACTGGGAAGCCGAAAATCTGTTCGAGCTCCTTAGCATCAGGTGGTGGAATAGGAAAGCGTCCAATGGCCATTTCAACCAGTGACAGACCCATGCTCCAGATGTCCGACTGAACAGAATAGTGGGTGCCTTGTAAGCGCTCAGGCTAAACAACACATAACAGAAGTAGTGTCAGTTATCACTAGTATAGCTTTTACTTATTTTATAACAATTACAAACCTGCAGGTAAATGACATATGTTAAGTGGCAAATGTAAACCTGAGACTTGCAGGCAGAGTACTGATGAGTTTTTCATTTTAACTCACCGACATGTATGACCGAGTGCCCACAAAGGAGTTGGCCATGGAGTCTATAAGCTGTCCGCTCACTCCAAAGTCACACAGCTTGATCTCACCACGGGAATTCACTAGGATGTTAGAAGGCTTGACATCTGAAAGAGGAACACGCAGTGTTTAGGAAAACACATTGGGCAAGAGTTTCAACAGGCAGCATCTGCATAGAACAAACTGCTGCAGGCATTTTGTGCTGCTTGTGCTGACTTGTCTTACCGTTTCCTTTTTTTTTCCATTCTTACAACAAAGATTTAACAGAGCCTTAAAATAGGGATTGACTGTATGTAAGTTTGTATTAAAACAACAGGTAGGTGATCACTGTGTTGCTGTCTGGTCACGCCTCCACTTATACATTAGAAAACAAGCTTTTACACCCAGTATGAACACAATATGACAGAAAGAAACAAAGTGGGAAAAAAAATCTGTTCAAATGTAACTATCGGAAAAAAATAAGAACTTTAAGCTTCCCCCTCAGACGTAACAAAAACATACTGGTTAATACAAAAAACAAATCAGACTTCCATGTAATCGTATCTACACCTCTCTGCTAGTGCCAGACGTATGATTTGATTGAGGCTTTACGTATAGCATAACTAAGGAAAGGTATTTATGTGTTTAAAAGGCCAGGCGAAGAAAATAAAATTATATTTAATTTTGACATTTGAGTTAATGAAATAGCGACCTCTGTGCATGATCTTGTGCTTCTCCCTCAGGTAGGAAAGGCCTTTAATGACCTGCAAAGACAAATATTGCATAACAGCACAGCAAAGGCACAGATAATTTGGTACTGCCAAAGAGATATTCTGAAGTATAAGAAACTTAGCTCTAGTGTGACGGCCAGAGCATGAAATAAGTGGGAGGGGTGTTAAAGCTACCCACAGCAATGCTGACTTTGCCAAGGATCTGCTCTGGGATCTTGCCTGCTTTCTTCAGTGACTGGTCCAGGGAGCCACCATCCTATGAACAACAGATGGGGACACATGGAGAGGATTCAAAATAAAAAAAATATTGTGAAAAACAACACATTTCATCAAAATTAGCTTGTTCTCATACCAACCAGGCTGTAAATGGAGGACAAGAAATACCTGGGAACTGTCTGTAAAAGAAAGCAAAAACGCTATGGGAAAAACACTGGCAAGCATAACATTAATAAACTGTACCATATGCTCCATGCAGATGCTGATTTCTCCATCGCTGTAAAAAGCCCCGTAGAAGCCCACAATATATGGGGAGTTGCACTCATGTAGCACCTGCAGCTCCCTAATGATCTGGTTCCTGATGGCTGGTTTAATCTCAAGGTGGATCAGCTGGAACACAGCAGGGCTCATGTTTTTAATTATGCTTCCGTAACACAGAGAAGACAAATTCTAGACAATACAAGCACAGACAAGAACATTCTATATGATCAAAAATGATCATTAAGGAAAAATATTTCATATTGAGGCACATCTTGGTTCAGCCAGAGAACAATTTTTAACAGCAGCACTTGGGTTTTCGGACGGTCCGCTGTCCCATTAACCCACATTTAAGGTTGTGCACAAATACTGGAGTAATGTTGCCTCTTGGACATACTGGAGTAAAAAATAGCTTTCAGCCAGCTGTGCTGCAGCTTACCTTCCTTGCCATAATCAGACCCGAGGGTCGGTGGGAGACCTTAAAGACAACTCCTCCGTTGCCGGCACCGAGCTCGCAGATCTTCTCAAAGTCATCATCCTTCAGCTCTCCCACCTTCTGCTTCTGTGTCAGAAAGGCCTCCAAGCGTTTCCGCTGCTGCTCATCCAACTCGAGCTCCTCTAGTTTTTTCTGCAGTGCCTCCAAGTTTGTTCTTGTTAAGAGTAAGGTAATGAAAGACAGAAAAAGATGAGAAACACGTGCATTATTATTGTATTCTGTTCATAGACTAAACTGTCAGATCTCCTCTCATTAGATGTCAATATCATGACCAGGTGTCCCACGTTATGTGGGACTGCATTTTTATTCCTCATGCCTTCATCTCACATAATTGGTTCGAGTTCCAAAAGTCTAAATTTGTGAGTCTCCCAAGAAATGTGTGATTCAAAAAGGGATATGCTGATCCATGGATGCCTTCTTACTGCAACTCAAATTTGATTACCAGACTAAACTTTTAGTAGTTAGTGCAACAGAAAAGAGCCAGCAGAACAGTGTACAAAAACACAAAGCCATAAAATTAAACTTTCATATCCATAAATATAATAAATACAGTATGTTTGTCCTTTACACGATCAGTGCCACAGCTGGAACCTCCATAGATTGAAATCTGGATATATCTAACTTGAAGAAACACAAACTACCTCTCAGCATTAGTAAGGATTTTCTCCTTGTCACACACAAACACACTCACTCCCCCACATTTAGCTTGCTGAGATCTGCTCACCACAGATAATCCACACACTCCACATCCAGACCTACTGCATCTATTATGTCATCCTCGGATAAGACTGAGCTAAGTGTAGTACTCCTGCACATTCCTCAGGAATAATGTTAAAAAAAAGAGGGAGCCAGCAGAGAGCCGGGTGCGCTTTATTATCCCTTTTCAGATCCCAGTGTGAGAAAGTTTAAAATGATCTTTCCTTGAGAAACTAATTGTATAGTGAACTCTGCTGATCTGCTGCCCTTTGACCTCTCACTCAACTGCCTCAAAACACTGTCCACACTGCCAAGCACAGCCAGTCTAAGACTTTAAAAAGTATTAGCAGGAAGCTGCTGTGAAGACCACAGAGATGTGCTGGTGTCTTCATTCAGCTAAGATAAATCATTTTAATTATTATTAAAATTATTATTATTTAATTTGCAACCTTCCAGATTTTCATGAAAATATGACTATGTGGTGATGAGATGATCTTCATCAGGCTTTGTGGTAATTACGCTTTTTGTTCCTCATCTTTTTTTACTTAATAACGACTCACTGGAGTGCCGCTCTTCTCCCTGCACAGCTCCACACAGCAAAGAGAGGGTTAAGTGGTTTTATTTTTGACAGTAGGTCTGCATATCCATGGAGACGAGGTGCCGAGTTTGAGCTGGCTGTGGGTGGCGTGGGCGTCTTGTCGACAAGAGCTGGAGGTAGAGGAGGATGAGAGGAAGAGAAGCCTGAAACACTCTACACAATGTACGAGGGAGGGATTACAGTAGCATCACACTGCAGACCCCCTCCCATCCAGGTGCAGGAAGAAGCAAGCACGACGCTGGCCTTTTGAGCTCCATCCGCACTAAAGAACAAGGACATCCAGCAGAACTCGAATGTGAGAAGCACAATAACTCTACACCTTGACATCAAGCAAGTTAAAGAAAATGCATTTTTAAAAAATGCGAGTCTATGAGCCACACATTTCTCTATCAGGTTTTGGTTTATGGCTTCAGCCAAAGAGGTATTCAGCTACTTATTACTTCAACATGTGTTGCTTAGATTTTTTTCAAAGAATAGTTCAACACAGCTCTGCAGAACCAAAATTTTATTAAAAACTGATATCTGATTGAACCGTCTCTTTAAAACTATTATTTGAAAAACAGTTGCTGTTGAAGCTACAGCTGTTTCCATTCTGTCTCTCTCCTGAGTGTTTCTCTTTTCTAAGCATTGCATTGTGTGCAGGTACGTTAAGAGACTATGCAAAATTACCGGACATGTAAACATAGGTGCCCTGTAAAGATTACAATTCAAGAAACCTGTAACATGGATAGCTGAACCTGAAGGTGCACAGTGAATCTAACAAATGGGAGCATTACAGTATTTTTTAATGAGTGTTAATCACTTACTGTCTGAGGAATTAAAACCACGATGCGTTCCTTTACTTTAATTAAAAACTGAGTATCAGTTTCTTTCTAATAAAAAGAATATAGTAAGCAATATGTTAAATAAATAAATGAATAAATAATAAACAAGCACCACAAACTATGGCTACTGTCAATATTTATCAATAATTTAGTTTACCAGATCCTTATTGAAGCTTTCACCTATGTGATGGCAGTAGCTTATCCAAGATAAGGTACACGTGTCTATCCAGAATAAGTTGTTTGTATTTGTTCTCAGCTCTCCCCTGATAATATTCCGTCCTTGGTTGGCATTATATGGGCCACTCATTGCAGTTCTCCAATGGCTTCCAGCCATTTCATGCTGAAAAAGCATTTGGCGCGCTGGAATGGCTGTCCTTTTTCACAAGAGTGCAACGGTCTGGTTTCAGTAAGAGGCTCATCGATTGGATTAAGCTCATCCACAACCATTATGCAACATATTTGCTCTCTAGTGTCAGCATCCAATCATCCTGTGTCGTGGTGCAAATTACCCAGAATGATGTGCTAATTTAAATGAGCGCTTTGAAACATGAGCCTTTTCTTCCCCTTCTGTTCAAAACAGCTGGTGGGTTTTCTTACTTACGGCTATAATGCTGATACATTATGAGAATAGATTTCTGGAATTATCTATTTTCATTATGATACACAGTAACTAAATCATAAATGTAAATGTTGAAATCAGTGATGGTTGAAATCCATTTGGCTGTTTTATTTCAGGGCCATGACATTATTATGCTCATTTTGGTACGGAGAGGCCCAAAGTGTGCCATGCAAATATCTCTCACAACATTACAGCATCAACAGTCTGAACTGTTGATACAACACAGGGTGGATCCATCCTTTCATGTTGTTTACACAAAATTCTACCATCCGAATGTTGCAGCACAAATCGTGACTCATCATTTTTCCAATCTCCTTTTGTCCATGCAAATTGTAGCTTCAATTTCCTGTTCTTAACTGAGAGGAATTACCACCCAGTGTGGTCTTCTGCTGTTGTAGCCCATCTGCTCAAGGGTTTGATGTGTTGTGTGTTCAGAGATGCTCTTCTGCATACTTGGGTTGTAAAGACTGGTTGAGTTATTCTCTTCTGAGATCTGATATTAACAAGGGAGTGTCATGCAGATAACTGCCGCTCACTGAATATTTTTCTCTTTTTAAAACCATTCTCTGTAAACTCTATGGAGATGGTTGTTGCCAACACGTCTGGCATCAACACCCATGCATTGTTCAAAGTCACTTAAATCACCTTTCTTTCCCTTTCTGATGCTCAGTTTGAACTTCAGCTTGTACTCTTGACCATGTCTACATGCCTAAATGCAATGAGTTAACAAGCAGCTGAAATGGTGTATCTAATGGACACCGCAGTTCTTTTCTAGAATTGAATAGATGCTATACCTTTTACACCATCAAGGTAAAAGCAGCTGCAGCAGTGGTTTTCTTTTGTTTTTGTTTTTTTCCAAAATGTGTATGTAAGGGATTCTTAAAAGATGGCAAAGTGCACCAAGAAAACTACACACAGACTAACTGCAACTTGGTTAATCCTGTTTTTCACTGGTCTGTAAAGATGTCTGTTAATTAAACAAGTCACCTTTCCATATTCTGGTTTTTAAGGGACTTGCAGAACTTGAATTAACACAAGGAAAATTTTTAAATGGTTGAGATATCTAACCAATCTAATTTCTGAATTTAAAATGATTGTCAGAGTTTCATTCGTCTAGACACTAATACAGTGGTGTGAAAACATCACATAGGAAATCAGGAAGAGGTCCTGATTTCCTATGTGATTGCCAGTATATGCAAGTATGTACAGTGGTGTGAAATCACTTTTTCACACAGGGCCATGTAGGTTTGGATTTTTCCCCCCTTAATAATAAAAACCTTCAATTTAGAAACTTCATTTTGTGTTTACCTGTGTTATCTTTGTCTAATATTTAAATTTATTTGATGATCTGAAACGTTTAAGTGTGACAAACAGACAAAAAACAGGAAATCAAGAATTGGCCAAGCACTTTTTCACACCACTGTATCTCACCAATCAGTTATATTCTCAGCAAGCCTGAAAGTTTTAAATAAATATACAGGACCAGTCAAATGTTTGGACACACCTGATGGCATTAAAAAAATAAATCCATGATTCGCAAATACACAAAATATTTGAATATTGTATACTCTGTGAATATGAAGCCAGTGTGCCAAATTCTTTTAGAGATGTAAAATATTTTCTAAAATGAAAAGTTTATAAAAATTTGTTATGAAGTAAAATTCATGGTGCTCAACATACTCACAAATGATAGAACAGGACAACAGCTGACGACTGGTAAAACTGGCTGAGAGGATGCCAAGGGTGTGCAAAACACTTCTATTTTGAACAATCTAAAATAACATAATTTAGATTTGCTGCACATTATCTAGGTCAGTGAAGAACTCAGCTGATGTTGTTTTGTTGCTGTGCTTATTTACTTTAGTTATTATAAAATTGGGAAAATAATGAAAAACAAATAAATGCTCAACTATGACCACATAAATGTCATCCTCTTTTCTTGTTTATGAATGCATGCAGGGCTTTTGATGTCGGTAATATGAACAACGTTTGTGACCACAAACCCACCATCTACCATCACTGGACTGAAACTGATTTAGCTTTTCCTGAAACCCTCAGGCAGCTGAACTCAAATAGAACTGTGTTTTTACGGAAAAGAGGACTTGAGTAACAGCAGTCCACTCACTGTGTGTCAGCAGTGCCACAGTAAACAATGCAGCAGTATAACACCTTTATGTATAAAGGTGTTATACTGACAGAGGACACGGGAACCCTCAGTAAAAAACAAACAAACAAAAAAAACAACAACAGTAATTCAGAATTCCTGATTGTTGCCTCATCCCAACATGTTGCTCTTTAGCCCATTAGAGCCCGGCCAGCAGCAGCAGGAATGTGCTTGCCTCTCGCCAAACATTATGTCATCATCAATAGCTCCTAATGAACAAAGCAGAGGCACAGCTCATCTGTTTAACATTGTCAGCGCCCCAATCCAACACGGATTACTTTATGTCCTGATAGTTGATCTATCGTGCTCACTTCAAACTCCATGTTTTTATGCATTCACCGTTTTTTAGTGCTTTTCCTGTCTTACAGACCATCCATGTCACACATTAGCCGTATATTCATATAGAACGTCATGTTATACATTTCAAGTACTGCGTCTGCCTCACATCCATGGCCAATTTAGAATCACCAATAGATCTAACATGCATGTCTTTGGGAGGAGGACCCAAACGAAACCCATGCAAGCACAGAGAAAACATGCAAACTCTAAAAAGGAAGGCCCAATCCAATCGCAAGATTCATGTGCTGCGAGACAACAGTGCTAACCACAGTACCTGACTTCATACTTTAACTCTGCTAGAGCTTTGCACAATTCACAATTCAATATAAATCCCCTTTCATCCTATACCAGCCCTTCATGCATCTCCTCACTTCATTCACAGTCTGAAAAAAGCCATTTTAGCTCCCGTCCCTTTAAAGCCCCTCTTTCTAAAAGCCCACTTTGTTTTGTTTGGCTGTTCTTCTTCTGCTTGATCAGTAGTGTAGAGATTCTGAAACCGACATACAAAACCTACAAAATGTCCACTTTTCACACTTCACACACACACAGCAACACAGATTTCAACAGAATTACTCAATAAGCATTGGGCTCATGTCAGAAAGTATAAATAAATAAACATTTTCCTTCTTTCTTTCTCTTTTAACACTCCTTCGCAACTGAGAAAGTATTTGGTCAAGCTCCAGAACTTGCAGATAACTCTTAAGTAGAACACTGAAGAAAAATTTCCAAGTCCAATGGTTCAGGTTCTCTTGATTCTTGGGCTCTTTCTGTGCCCATATATGGACATTCCTGCCTTATTAACATCAACCAGGTGGAAGCAACCTTAGCTTTAGGCTCACAGGGATTACATGTACATGTTTATGAGCTGATATATATTTTAATAGTGAAAAGCTCTTTACATTCAGTATAATAGAATTCAAACTAAAATGTACAGTAGACTTTCCATCTAATGCCAGCTAAAGTCAAACATCTGCCCTTGGCTAAAACTAAACGGAATCTTGAAAAATCAGAAGAGGGGGTTCTGTTTTTGGTAGCATTTACGTGTGTCATTAAACACAATAACTAGTTTTGAATGAATTCTGATAAAACTTTGGAGGGGTGTAGAGTGGGGTCATGTTAACAATCCATTAAAATTTGGCTTACATCCACCAAGGTCTTCAAGGTCAACCAAATGATTTGTTGGTCAAAAACTGACAAAAAGCCTTACAAGTCTTACACTTATGACATGTGTGATGTGTAATGTCAACATATAGAGTGTACTGTATACACTGTGTAAAGATTTTAAACATGTTACTTATGACTTTTGACTTCTCCTTCAAGGTCAATAGATTAATCTGAAGGTCAAAGTGATAATAATGCTATATAGAGCTATTTTTAAAACTATGTTTCTTACTGCCATGGTCAAACTTTCATAAAATGCATTTCATCTTTCAAGCTATGCTACAAATTCATTTGTACTGGCAACAGTTAAGAAATGATACTGGTTTATGTGAATTTTAACTACCACATTATAGTTTGCATCCAAATATCATGTCATTTGACCTTTGGCCTCACGTTTGCATTTTTACTACTCCAATTTGATTTCTATCTTACTACAAACTTCTTAAAGTATATTTCTTCCTGGGTTTTTTTTTTTATGGTTTTTTGTATTTTGTAAATCGTAATGTTGTGGACTAGTGGACACATTTTTTTAAAAAATCTTTCTTGTTGCTTTAAAATTTGCTATTTTTTATTTTTTTTCCTGACAGTGCTGTTGACATTGTCCTAAAAGCTTAATGCAAAATGGTATTCAAACATGACTCAGTGTCAGATTTTAGCCTTTAATTCATTATCAAAGATACAGATGGCCTTCAGATGTGTGTTCTAACAACGAAACAATGATATATTCAGATTCTACAATGCATCAGAAAAGCAGCCATCATGACCGATGACATGTTATGTAATTCTCATCTCAACTGATCCAGCTTGTTGCAGGACTCACTGGGCTATTCTCTGCAAACTGAGGGCTAGAGGAGGATGTCAAAACAATTTTATGTCTCCATTATTGTGCTTTGTCAAACAATGGTGGGAGCAGGCCTTTGCAGAACTTCTTCAGCAGACAGAAATATAATTCTGTGTGCTGCCTCGCCGGAAAGCTCTATCTCTGACTAATCACACCAAGTAGGCTGTGAGAGTAACAGGGAGACCTGTCCATCCATGACACCATGAAGAGGACTTGACAGCCGCATGTTACAGAAATTTTATAATGAGAAACACAGCAACAACAATAATTTGTGAAAATGACCTGTGGCATGAGTAAAATGGGAAAAATGAATTATATCACGAGGACTTTGACAGCTATTTAGTGCTTGAAATGATACAGTGAAATGAGTTTCCAGTTTTCTCCATTTTACATCCTTAAAAATTTAACTTTTTTTTAAACTATTTGATAGCTGATTAGTGTATAACAAATAGTCCAGTTATCAATTAGTCTACTGAATGATGATTTAGCGGACATTTTAATAACAGTTCAAGCATTTTCTAGAGCCAAAAAATTATCAATGTGAGCAACGTCTGTTTATTCCCTGTTTTATATCAGTGTGAATGGAGTATCTTTGTGTCTTGGATTGTGGTTGAGGATTAAATCTAAAGAATCAATCAAGCCACACAATAAATACCTAAACAACGCTGTAGCCTATAAAAATGTTACATGCAACCCATATCACACAAGCTATTTGAGGTCTTGTGTCAGTAACTTTTCAGATTTATAAATATTTCATTTTCTCAGTACAGCAACTGATAACAATGCCAATGATCAATAGTTGCAGTAAAGGACATAAAGGTTTCAGGAAACCACACAAATACTTGGTGCAGAGTACTCGAAAACACACACACACACACACACACACACACACACACACACACACACACGGTATTGACTGCTGTCATACTGAATCCAACATACATTAGGTTATGTATCAGAAAGCAGTTATCCATGTACTACATTCCCCTATCTGCAAGCAGATTAATATTGACACTCACTCTGTGGCTCCGCTGCCGTTGATAGTGTTTCCATCAGGGATGGGGTTCAGTTGGATCGGCTCAGGCTTCCTTCTCTTCTGCATGTTACGCACAAGAAACAAGCTGGTATAAAAAAAAACAACAACAACAAAAAAAACCCACAAGAACAACAACAAATCAACACACGAGCTGCAGCAGTGTAGATGGAAGCCCGATACACAAAGGGGTATCTAATATCAAGACAACACTGTTTATCGGTACTGACTGACAGGGGAAGAAACAGGCAAGGGTTGTAATAAACTGCAAGGCTGAGCAGCTGATTTCTTCTTAATGGGTGGAGGTGAATGAAACGTCACAAAAATATTTTCATTGGTCTTCCGGAAAGCGTGGCTGGGGTTGTTGCAGCTCTCCCTCTGCTGGTGATAGGCGGTGTTACCATGCTGTTACCTAAAGTTTCGTTTGAACGAGCAGGAAGGGTTAGATTAAGCGCTCCACTAAAGGGATCCTATTACGCAAAACTAGAGTTGCTTTGCATTTTTAAAAACGATCTTTATGTATAAGAAATGCAGCAACTCACTTCATCCTGAAAATTGTTTGAAACAAGTCATTTTAGTCCCTTTCTTCTGACTGGCTGCCCCTCCTAAACTGAAAGTTTGAACAACAATTGAGTGGGCCCAGAGCTATGTGCTTTCAGGGATATCCACTCTCCCTGACATAAATTATCTGAAACTGAGCACTTAAAGCAGTCTGAAATCTGAGCTTTTGGCTCACAGGGATTACTCATACATATACTGACCACTTTGTTCGAAACTTTGACCATATTTAACATGGCTAATATGGTCAAATATTACATAACATATGAAAAAAAAAATAAGTAAAAAGATAGTATGTCCACTTTTAGGACCATTAGCTCACATCCTTTTAATAATAATAATAGTAATAATAGTAATAATGATAATACCCAGTGATTTTGACTGGGAAATGTAGCCTCTGAATACAGAGGCTCTGATTACCCTTGTCCAAAATGGCATAAGAACCTAACTGATTACCATAACATAAACAAGGACTGCTTTCCTCCACGGGGAACACAGTCTGCTGCTGGAACAAACTCTAACCAGCAAGCAAATGACAATCACCCCACTAAGCAGTAAGTGTGATGCTTATGAGGGCCCACAAAATGGACTCTCTGAAAACCATCAAAAAACAGCGAGAACTAAATTGTGACAGAAAAAGTACAAATATGTGATGGAAGTGTATTTCATTTCATATGGCCACCAATAACCTTGTAAACAACAGAAGGGACATTATTAAAAACGAGACAGACAGAGACTGAAATTCAAAGGATAAAAGATGAAGCATCTCAAGAGCAGGGAAGAGATGTGAATCACCAAGAAACAATGTTGCAGCATTAAGTGCTGAGGAAAATGAGCAGGCGATGAAGCAAACCAACCAAATGAATCAGACCACCCAAATGCTAAACATAGTGCTGATGAAGAAGTAGAGGAAATGGTAAACAACATCCTGAGAAAATGGGAGACTGTAAAAGAAACATTGATGAAAAACCACTAAAGCTAAAAATTAAATTTGGCAAGCATGCAAAATCAGCATTACAAATAACTAATAGAGCAATCGTGGCTATTAAGAATAGGCTTGATGATAAGCTATCCCTCTGCAGTCAGTGAACAAATTATTTTATGCCGCTGCCTCTGCAGTCAGTGACATCATAGGCATAAAAATTAGGAGGAGGAGACACAAGAAAACAAAACAGACACAATGGAAAAAATAAATTGAAGAAGAAAACCAAAATACAAAAGTGAAAGTTCAATGTTCTCTGAAATCACTAGAGGAAATAATGTCAAGAAATGGAAAAGAAGAGTTCATGAGGAAGAAAAACCCCCAAAAAGTTCCACACCAAGAATTAAAAGAAAGATATTACAATCGTTGAAATACCAGATTTTAATAATAAAAAAAAAAAAACTGTCAAAAACATTCAGGCTAATATTTGGGAAAAAGAAAAGCATCATAACAAAAATGTTGAATCGATAAAGGCATTTGAGAAAACAAAGAAACATGTGAATAAGCCAGAAATAACAGTGGAGGCAACAACAACAGCAGTCCAGAAATCCAAAAACTGGACCCTGGGGAATGATGGCATAGCAAGCTTCTGGCTAAAACAACAGCACTACATGAAAACCTAACACGATCATAGAAAACCATGAAGAATGGCCCCCTTATTGTTATGTCCCAACTAATGCAGTTGGCTAACAAGTGGTACTATCTAATCCTACACTGTATAAGACTTTAAAATGAATACTAATAGCCAGATCCTACAAGAACCTGGTGGACAACAACTTACTAGCAGTAAAACAAAAATACTGTAGTTATGCAGGAGTTGTGTAGATCAGCTACTTATGAATAAAGCCATAATGGAGGAGATTAAGACTGGGAAAAGAAAGAACCTTACTGCTTTTGGTTGACTACAAGAAATTATTCAACTCTGTTCAAAATAAGAACATTTCTGGGAAAAATAAAATACATTAGGGAAGTTTAGTTGGTGATTCCCTAACTGGCTGTTCGAGCGACTGTGAATCTATGTCTCTGTGTTACCACTGCAATAGACTGGCAACCTGTTTAGGGTGTACCACAACTTACTCCCTCTGACAGCTGTATTAGGCTCCAGTCTCCCTGTGACCCTGAATAGGATGAGATGGATCGATGGATGGAAAAGATGTCCTGTGCCCTCTAAAGACATTAGATGGAAGAGGCCTTACTCAGATTGAGAGCACACACAAAATAACAAAAAATAAATAAATTGGGCACATACCTCAAAAATAAAGAAGACAATCCCCCTTAACAAAGCTAAAGACAGTGAAAGAACTAAAGAAAAGAAAAAAATCATTATCACTGCACTAATTAAGCCACTAAATTCAAAAGAGAGCTCAATATGCCAGAGATACAACTAATGGAAAATGAGCCAAAGACCAGCTATGCGAGAAGAACAGGCAGGCAAACATCAAACCCTATAACAATGAAAGAGAAAATGGGAAGAAAATGCTCTGGACAGTATTTGAAATGCATAAATGACAGAGATGTGGGCCAAACAAGCTGCTGGCTTAAAACAGCAGGCCTAAAGTCAGAAATTGAAGGGCTCATTATTACTGCTCAAGATCAATGCATTAAGACCAATTGACATTGAAAATATGAGGCTGAACTGAACTGAACTGAAATAAGATCTTGAAACATGGCACCAATCCAATGGCCTTGACAAATGTGACAACTTTTAAAAAGTGGAAGTTAACAAACACCGAGTATGTGGCATATAAGAAGAGACAATAGAACACCTAGTGTCTGGCTGCTCTGAATTAACTCAAACAGAACAAATAGACTTTTATATCTGTCTATCTTAGATCTGTCAAAACAAACTGATAAACAAATCAAGACCAACAGACATGACTTAGTTAATTAGTTAGTTAGTTGAGGACAAGAAAACTTGTCTCCTCATCCTCCTCCTCTACCCTCCTCCCCTCACCCCCAACTGGTCACGGCAGGATGGCTGCCCCTCCCTGAGACTGGTTCTACTGGAGGCTTCTCCCTGTTAAAAGAGTTTGTCCTTCCCACTGTTGAAAGTGCTTGCTCATATGGAGTCATCTGAATGTTGGGCTTTTCTGTGTTTTCCCTGTATTATTGTAAAGTCTTTACATTATAATACAAAGTGCGTCGATGCCACTGTTATTGTAATTTGGTGCTATATAAATAAAATTGAATTGAATTGAATACATGAACATGTCTACAACCACTAAAAGAAACACTACTCTAAGAGTTATAGAGAAAATTTCCAAATATAAAGACCAAGAGATATGCTCTTTGTTTGGCTAAGATTGGTAATATCAAGATACAAAAGCTAATCTCTGGAAAGATCTGAAAATGGCAGTGCACCAATGCTCCCCATCCAACCTGCTGTCGCTTGTGAGGTTCTGCAAAGAAGATCGGGAGAAACCACCCAAATATAGGTGTGCCAAGCTTGCAGCATCCTACACAAAAATACTTGAGGCTCTAATTGCTGCCAAAGATTATTCAAGGAAATACTGAGAAAAGGCGATAAGAACATATGCACATTTTTTGTTTATTATTTTTGATAAATTTTAAGCAAACTTTTTTTTTTTTTTTTTTACTTTGTCATTACGGGGTACTGTGTTCAGTATGTTTTGAGTGAAAAATGAATTTAATCAACTGATTAACTGATTCTGCCAAACATGTGTGTGTTTGTCGTTTGGCTGTTTGACCAGTTTTTAATTTTACCATACCATACCATACCATAATTTATTTAAAAAGCACTTTAAAAACAACACATGGCCGACCAAAGTGCTGTACAGCAGAAATAGATTTTACATTAAATATTAGCGAGTCTAACAGTCTTGAACTAATCATTTGAGAGGTTAACTGAGAAGAAATTTGAGATGTGAAATCAACAGAGATCCCAAGCAAAAAAAGGTGAAAAAAATAAATAAAAAAAAATCAGTGGTTTATTATTATTATAAGTAAAAAGTAAGCTGTTAAATAAACGTAGATGAGTTAAAAGGACCATCTGAAATTGCAAATACTCAAGTGGATAAATGAATGGATAAATGTATGTAGCTACTTTCTCCCACTTGAAATTACAGGTTTTATATTGGGTGATTTTTAAATTTTATGAACTCAAACATGATTAATTTGAGGTCACAAAGGTAGCTACAAGAAAATAAAAGGATTCAGTAATTTTCCACCAGAAGGTTATTCTGGCAATGCAAGGACAACTTTGAAACATCTTGTAAAATCGTTCTGGAGACTTGATGTTTGTCAGAATTTTGTGGGACCATGTATAAGGGACACCTCATGAATTGTGTTAGAGCAAGTAGTTGCTTTTCTAAATCATAGCGAGTTTCCATTTAAAGGGCAAATCTAATAACATGGGGACTTATTTTATTTGTTTGGAGTTCGCATTTTTAAAAGACAATACAATTAGGGAAGACGTATTTAATTTGGACTCAGCTGGGTGCACCTGGATTTAATGACAGGTACATCTATTACAATATAACACAGCAGCTCTGCTGTGAGTTCATCATTTACAGTTTTTGATGGCATCATCAGAAAATTCAGTGATAAATACACCGTTGTGATCTTACTTTGCAAGATGTCATTTGTGCCATTAACATATTTATAAAGAGAGATTTTTATTTAAACAGAAATTTAAGCGATCAGACGATCAGACCCCTACAAAATGACGTCCAGAAGTTCCCTTAATTTTTTTTTGAACAGTGTATATTAGAAGCTCCTCTGAGTATAATGCAGCCCATTTTAACGGCACCATAACTCTAAATCATTTGATGCAATTAACGTCTCTGTCACGGAGTCAGTGATGAAAGAAACAGTCGCCACCAAGTCTATATCTAATTAACATAAATCATGATTGATCTACAAAAAGTTGTGTTTAATACATTTCCTCATTATAAAATAATAGCAAAGGATTTTTTAGGATCAATGAGGAAAAAGCCAGAAACTGCATAATGTAGAGCAAATAAACAAGATTTGACTGAAGTTGGCTACTAACAAACATAGCAACGACAAAATAAAGCAGTGCAAAAGAAATGAAAACTACCCAACCCTCTTTAATTCAAGTTCTTTTTATCTCTTATGTTCTTATCATCATTTTAAGTTACTTTAAAATACTATTAATTTCAAAATATTTCCAAATACCAATGATACACATGGCATCCATCATGCTTAAATGTTTTGTTTTAGTCTGTCAGGTAGTTTATATTCTTCTTAGATCCAAGCTCAGTATATATACAATCAAGACCAGGCAAGAAGTCAACTTGAAGAATAAAGCAAGAGAATCTGATAAAATTACCATTCTGCCAGTTCCTTGTTATTAATATTTTAATATGGGAAACTCATAGGAACACTCTCGAAAGCCATTTGTGATTAATTTGGTGTCAATATATAGTTCTGATGTAATGTAGTACTTATATACAGTGGTAATTAAACACATGCCAATTAAGTTCAACCTGGCAAACAAAGCAACGACGAGGCTTATTTATAGTCTTTATCTTCCTCTCACATTATTTTAAAACTGCAACATTTTCCTATTTAGTTGACTTGTAAATAACCCAGTCGTCTCATTTGAAGATAGTGTTTTAAAATCATTTTACTATTTTAGGTCATCATTAGCCTCTCAGAAAGGCAGTGAAATTTCTGTTCATGCTCTGCTTCTGTTTTATTTATTTCAGACCAAAATCACCAAGGATTCTGTGTCTGATTTCATCCACAGCAATACCCTCCCCTCTTTAATACTTCCCTTTGTACATTTGCTGTCTTTTATTATTGTTGACACCCGCTGTGGCTGTTTAGAAGCTGCTGATTCTTTTCATACTGTACAAGAGGGTGGATTTTTACAGAAGCTCAGACTTATGCTCTGCAGACCCTGAGATTTCTTTTCTTTTCCACTAACATCGCCACCATCTGAATTGTTTTACCCCTATGTTGTAAAATGAATCTGTGTCCAGATGATTTTAAATAAGATGAAGCTCATTTATTAACCATAACACGCTGTAGTATTTGAGAGGGAAAAAAAGAATGGTAAAATTACAATTTCTAAAAACATACTTATTTATTCATCAATTATTAACATTTTGAAATTTAGTCTATTTGTAGAAATGTGGTTCTTAACCTGGAAGGGGGCCTGAGGGTTGTGGAGATGGTTATAACATTAAATTCATTTGAAGCATGCTTCTGACTAATAACAGTACTGAACACCCAGTTTTGGTTATTCTTTCTGCACCTCTTTCTCCTCTCTCTTATTCCCCCTCTGCAGGGCAGAGAACTACTCTTGCCCAAAATGTAATCTGTACTTACCTCCCTCTATCCTTAAAGTATTTACCTTAAAGTAATATAAGCTGCAAAAAAAACGGCATTTGCATTTTCTCTTCATAAAGAAGGCTGATTTCCACAATGATGGTATAAACACATTAACATTTCATACACAGAGGACAGACTCATGTTGCGTTAATGATGGGGTTTTGTGTGTGTGTGTATGTGTGGGGTTTTTTTGTTATCATATTTTCAGCAAACTGTGTCCTCTAGTAAAGGACCCAGTAGCCTACAAGCATTTTGTCAAACAACTGTTAAACAAGAGCAGACTATAAAAAAGCAGAGATGCAATATCTTCTAATCCCCTGTCTACTTTTTACACACTCCCAAGTTTTGATCACTATTTTTTTAACATAAAGAAATGGAGAAAAAAACAGCAAGAAAAAAAGAGGAAAAACATCATCACAGAAGTTGCAGAGAAGGACATGAAAAACATCTGAGTCCATATTTTAAAATCATTCTTAAAGACTTTGAGGCTAGAGCTCCTAACCACTAGAGAGTCCACAGCAGCGATGGAAGGAGGATGGAGAAGACAGTGATGACCGCCATTAAGTCAGAAAAGGCTTGCTTCCTGAATTAAAATCGCTGACTAAATTACTCTTCCCAGCTGGAGATAGGAGGCTTTGAATAATTTTCATCCCTAAAAAAGGAGTCATTCGACTAAATTTTTTGTTTCGTTGAGGAAAAGTGTTTAACTCAAACACTTGTTTGAACTCTGTGAAAAAATACCAGGTCTACCAATGAATAGTTTCGCCTGACAGAAGACCTTCTCTACCTAATGATGTATTAGCTGTCAGCCTAAATGTAGCGTGTAGATTAGACATCAAGCAGAACTTTAAATCGACTCCCATTTTTACAATCTACCTTGAAGTCTCTACACATCGTCCTGACGGACACAAGGCCAGTGAGCCGTGCCTGTTTTACCAAAAGCATCTTGCTGCCATAATCAGCTTTTTCTTCATAAACCAGGACTGACAGAGAGGAAAGATTGGCCTATAGACAGGAAACCTGAGAATTGTAAGTTCCATTTGACAAACTGTGCTGTGGGCACTTGAGCACAACAGACCCGACTAGAGTGTTGGTATCTAATATGGGACATAAAACATCTACAGCAGTGTTTTTCCATTCTGAGGGGCTGGAACACCTCACATATAGTCACAGAACCATAATTAGGATGATGAGAACAACATTATGCTTATTTTTGGGCTGTCTGGGTAACCACTGATTTGAAGAAAGACCACTGTTTTTGCACATTGTGCCAGCGAGATCGAAGGGGATCATATTTAATGAAAATAAAGAAAAAACTATAATTATTTCGAATGCTAACTGTACATAAAATCATGTGCAAAAAGTAACCACATCACTACTAAGTTGTTGCCTCTCTTTGAAAGCAAACACTAACCTTAAGCCTCTTCGATACGCTGCTTACAAATAAAGATGGAAGAACACTTAAAGTGAAACATTGCTATTCAATAAAAATATCAGTACATGTAATGGAAAAAGTAAGTAGACTTACATCAGACACTTTTAGTACATTTAATTTCTTGTGGGCACTTTGCATAATTATTCCAAAGTCTCAGATATTGGGCTGCCAAGGTTTTTGACTATTCTCCATGTAAAAATCCTTCAGATGCCAGAGCGAGTGTTTTCTTGCTTGTATGGACTGTTTGAAATTTTCCCCACAAAATTTCAATAGGATTCAAATGTGAGCTTTGACAAGACCATTCAATAACTCTCTCTTTATTTGTTTATAAGGCATTCCTTGGTGGATTTTCTAATGTGCTCCGAATCAATATTCAATTGAAAGGTCCACTTCTGACTCCAGATAGCAAAGCTCAAGCAATCCCAAAAGATAACATTTCAATTTTTAGTTTTTCTTGTCTTTTTTCTTTTTTTTTTGTAATTTGAAAGTGTTCTTTGTTTGACTGTATTGCCTTTATCTGCAGGCACTCAAATACATTCAAATACATGACTGTAGTAGATGTTGAGTTATCTAGCACTTCTCCAATCTTTTGCAGTGGTGGTAACTTATTTTTTATTTGTGCTTGATTGCATTTAATGGCTCCACTCAAAATCTCATATGTCTGTTGAGAAAAACCCAACAATCATATGACCCCTATGAGCAAGCACTTTGGTGACAGTGGGAAGGAAAAACTCCCTTTTAACAGGAAGCAGGATTTTTAGGAAGTACTTATGATGAAAAGTGTTGAAAATGTGATCTGTGGATAATCCTGAATAATGGGGACGTTAATTCTGGAGAAACTGGTGGGTTATCCAGCCTTGTAAATATTAAATGAACTGTGTTGCTTGAGACATTGAGAAAAACCATGAAACAAGAAAGATGGTGGTCAAATTTATCTGAAAGTTATTTGTCTGTTGTTGTTATTTTTAGTATTTTTAATGAACAGGCTTGTTTAACTGAGAGGCTGAAAAGCTAAAAATGTCATTGGGCATGTTGTACCTAAAGAAAGTTAGGAATCACTTCTGAGCAAACAATGTGGGTAATAAAAAAAGATTAAAAAAAATTGAGATTCAGATATATACAGTCTTCTAGCCACTATGACAGCTGGGACTGGCTCCAGCCCCTCGCGACCCTGAATTGGATGAGCAGTTAAGAAAATAGATAGATTGATAGATCTTTATATACAGTCTATCACAAAGCCAGCCTACCGCCCTGATATGGTCAAAACAAGTCCACCCTTTACTCCACTTTCCAGACACTGCTGTGCCATCAGGAGACAACAGATGAGACATAAAAGAAACAAGCTCAGACGGGCTGATTGAGGATGAGCAGTAGTGTTGGAAAACCAGAATACACTATGTCTTGTTTGATGCTGTGGATTTGTTGCCTCATCCACCACTACTTTGGTCAGGGAGTTGGGGATTTGTGGTCTGGGACTGCAGCAGGCCACAAAGGCAGCTTCTGAAGCAGCCGATAACAGCAGCCAGTTGCTCCTGCTGAGAAAAAAGGCCAAAAGTTTGAGTCCCAAACATGCAAATCTGTCCAGTGACTAATACAGAAAAACAATGACAGGATGGGATAGCTGTGGCAGGACAAGCGGGTACTCATGCACTGTTTTCTATTTCTGGATTAACATAAATAAGGATAATTTATTTGACGGCTGAATCGCACGCAAAAGGTTTGAAATTCCCACTTCAGTACACTTAATGTAATTGCTTACATCGCACAGACTTTCAAGTGCCGATCCTTTTAGTTTTTTGTCTTTTTTCTTTGTTTCCTTCACCTTGAGTGTCCCCCTCTGGACAGGAAGCAGTCTTCCTTAATTTAAATTTTATAAACGTAGTGTATGATTTCTTGACTGGAGTATCAATGCGAGGAGGCAAATTTTCTTAATCTCAAAATGTTTTATAAGAAGCTTTCTATGAATGTGGCAAGAAGAAGCAAACAAGAAATAAAAGAAGAATGAAGCAATTCAATTCAGGATCAATTTCTTCCAAAGAATAATTAACTTTAAGAGCCTTAAGTAGAGTGATAGATTATCATGTTACATAAAGAAAGTATTACCCCTTAGCCAATGGCAGTGGGAAGGTGGCGCAGTGCCCTTCTGTTTGATTATGATAAGTCAGCGAGCAATAATACAGAGGCAAAAGCAGTTCTAACATTTGGGCAGATGTGGTTCATCTGGAGCAAAGCCAATGGCAAAACACAGAGGACTGCATATGCTATGTGACTGAGAACATAAAAATATGAAAACAAAAGTCCAGCACTCAGCTTAACTCAGCAAGAATAAGTAAAAGGCTGAACACA
>VVHJ01018706.1:5104-16918 GCA_015107715.1 Tylochromis polylepis
TGGAGCTTATCCCAGCTACCTCACCAACTGCATGTCTTGGGACTGTGGGAGGAAGCTGGAGTACCCGGCGAGAGCATAAAGACTCCACACGGAAAGACGGTGGATTTGAACACAGGATCGTCTTGCTGTGAGGCAACAGTGCTAACCGCTGCACCACAGCGTTGCCCCTTTATGAGAACGTCAAGATCAAGACAAAGGTGAAATGTATGACTTGGCCTGTTTCGCAATGGAAAAGAATCCTTTCAAAAATTCCTGGATCCAGATCCAGATTTCCAGAAGTTAGTCATTCCCAGGCTGGACCGAGCCCCACCTTGGATGAAGTTCTCATACAAATCAATCAATAACTTTCTGACTAATTATTCAAATAAACCGACAAACCAATCACATAACCCCACCTTTACAGTGTGGTGGAGGTCACCTTTACAGCCTGACAAAGTAGCAGCCTGTCTAACTCCTTTTCTTAAAGGTCTTCTTGTCGAGGGTACAGGGCGAAGTCACTAATGGGCAGCAGCCTTGTGCAGATGAAGCTAAGTTATAATCCGAAAAGTCAGTAAACCTGCTCCCTGGACCTCGGGTTAAGTGTGTGAAGTGCTGCTGTGACTGCAGGACAAACGGCAGCGATCCAGCACGACGGGGCAATAAAAGGCGAGGCAGATAACGGCGGGGAGATGAGAGGAAGAGATAGCATCTCAGAGAGGCTCTTTGTTTTGCTATCTCTCTTCCTCTGACGCTGACGGCCGGCCAGACAAATCTCCCAAAGGTGACACAGAGCTCCCAGCATCCGTTCGTGTGTGTGTGTGTGTGTGTGTGTGTGTGTGTGTGTGTGTGTGTGTGCGAGCGAGCGAGCGGGATTATGGCAGAGGCCGGACGGCAAGAGGAAGCTGCATTAAAACAGCACCTGAATCCACACAATATGCAGGGAGAGAGAGTTAAAGATAGCAGCAGAGGGAGAACAGAGGGAGGTGGCAGGTGAGGAGGAGGCGGAGGAGGAGGATGACTGGAGGTAGGAAAGGGCAGAATATCCTTTTGAAGCTGCCTCGGGCGTAAAAACACACCTCAGGTCCCGCGTTCAGACAAGCCTCGCATTCCTAACCCGAACACAAGCCCCGACACATTGCGACAGAAACAAACTGACAGACACGAGCGTTTCTCCCTCTGCTCTCCAATGTAACAACACGTCCTCTGGAAACAGCAAGCTTGTGCAACCAGCGTGGGCTTTTGTCTGCGTCCTATTGTCACAGAAATACACAAACTCACCACGTTTGGCATTTTAGAAGTGACTGCGAAAGGACAACTGAAAATATGAAAACCACAGTTTCAAAGAAGCATTATTCTCTGTTTTAAAGGAGCTTAAACGCAAACACTGAAGGCCAAAATACACCAAACAGCAGGCTGTTATTTTGTTTTCAAATCCCCATACTGGCAGCAGCTAGACTAGCTTATCATCATTCCCAAGGCACGAAATACTGCCATGCTGTCAAAGACAATTTAGTTTCGGAGAAACTCTGATCTGCTGTTGTGTCAGTGCCACGGCGCATCAGTGGCAACGAGAGTGAAAATGATGTCATTCCTAACTCGACAGGTACGGTCAGCACTCCTTGGCGTCACACTTTAAAGCAACAGTGACTCTTGATTGCCATGTTTTTCCTGTAAAAGAGGCTGCAGAGCTCCAGCTCCTAAACTTAATTGTGATGACGACCCCCACGCCCAAATGAATGTTTGGCCCACACCTGGGCCACATCTGGCCCTGACTGAGGGTGAGTCCGGCTGCCACAGCTAAGCCGCTGCTACACCTTACATTCGCCATGTGTGCTGTGACACCTGGAGGAAGGTGGCCCATACAACCCTTCGGGGCCACGTCCTGCCCGCAAATAAGTGGCAAAATAAGCCCGTGTTACCCCATAGTTGACTACAAACATGGCTGAAATATGAATGCTTAATTTAAATGAGTATTTCTGCTGCTGACTAACGAAGGCAGCAACGTTCAAACGTCTGGTCGATTAACCGTGCTCGTTCCTACCCGAAGAGGACGTGAAGTGCAGACTCCTGTTTGATATTCATCACACAAACTGCACTGCTGTCATTACCGTCCTATTTCCAGCCCTGAAACACTACATTAATTTTCCACTGGCTCCCTGCTTGCACATCTCAGCTCCCGTTTCTTCTCCGTTCCAGTGGGAGCTCCCTCTCCTCACCTTGTGCTCTTACAGTCTCTTGTGTGTTAAAAATAAAGAATGAGAGATTAGTACAGAAACATGTCCCGAGCTTTGCTGTTGCTGACTGTATATAGACCCCAAAACTGACGTGAAGGTAATGCCTTAAACCTGCATTCTTTCTCACAGCCAACAGGTATGCCCGGGTGGATCACTTGTCATTTTACCTCGTTGTCTTTCAAAGACTAAATTCCACGTCGGAAAGATGTAGGCTATGGGTCAGAGCAGTCAACCAGGAGAAAGCAAAACAATCTGTGGCAGAAGGGTTTCACTTAGCAGATCAGTTAACCATGTATTGTTGACAGCTGCGCCAGGGCTACAGTCCTGGATGCTAATGCTACTAGCTTGGGTTCTCAGGACGACTGCGGCTATAAGACGAGTGATAGCGGTAGACCCGAAGAGCTAACACTACCACAATAAGATCTCCCGTGGAGGAAGAAATTGCCGGATTCGTGATTTTAATCAACATTTTCACAACACGTGCGGTTAAAACTACTACTTCTTGTTGTGTCCTAACAAGGAGAGCAGTCCTTTTTGCAAATGTCAGACTCAGAACTGTCTGCCCGACTTTTAAACGCTCTGCCGGGCCTTTACTGCAGCAGCTTTCAGTTGCTGTTTGTTTGTGGGCCTTTCTGTCCGATGTTTAGTCTTCAACAAGTGAAATTCTCAGTTAGGTTAAGATCAGCTGACTGACTTGGCCGCTGAAGAATATTCCACTTCTTTGCTTTAATAAACTCCTGGGTTGCTTTGGCTGTTTGTTTTGAGTCATTGTCCATCTGTATTATGAAACCCAGTCAGTCTGACTGCATTTAGCTGGATCTAAGCAGACAGCCTGTCTCTGAACACCTCAGAGTTCATTCAGCTGCTTCTGTCCTGTGTCACGTCATCAGGAAACACTCGTGTCCCAGTGCCACTGGCAGCCGTGCACGCCCAAGCCATCACACTGCCCCCGCCGTGCTTTACAGAGGATGTGCTATGCTTCGGCTCGTGAGCTGTTCCTCGCCTTCTCCATACTTTTTTCACGCCCATCATTCGACTTCTCACTTTATGAAGTTAACAAAAACTGACCTAAAAACTTCATGGTCTTAATCACCAAAAAAGTTTTATTTAACACAACACAACGATCTTTATTTTGTAAATTACGGCTCCCTTTAGGGCAAAATAGATGATTGAGGATGTGGCTACCCTGTGATTTAATTTGTTCTTTGGAAAGTTGATTTGCGCTTCCACTTTTCCAGATGAACTATCCCAGAAACTCAAACACGCATGTGCTTGTATGTATGTTTCCTTGCATTAGCAAAGCTGAAACAAAGACTGTCCGTTTATGATTCTTGATTTCTTGAAGGTCTGCTTTTAAATCCAAGCCAATTATTTATGGCAACACATATCAGTTTTTCTGTTATGACTCACCTTCTGGTTTCCTACAGAAATGAGTTATCTACCATAACAAAGGTCATTTTCTGATTAATCTCTGCTGATCATTTCTAAAAAAGGAACGATTAGTAACACTTGCACGTACAATGCAGCCTGTGATGTACTGCACACTGTTAGTTCACTGCATGAATCATGTACCAGTGTCTGCACTAATCTCTGGGGTTTGATGCCAGGAAGTGAGACGCCAGTATTCCCAGGAACTCGCTTCAAAGAACGAGCTCTTCTTTCCATCTAAATGTAGAATAACCTGGAACTGTGTAGCAATCTGAAGACTGCTGGAACACAGATGCAGCAGTTTTCAGTTTGCTAAAATGCCAGTTTGCAGTTTAGACAGTTAACGTCTGGATGAGTTTGAAATAAACCGCTGTGTAAAAGGTGTCTGAAGGCCAAAGTGTGTCCAGCTGCAGAGAGCGGCCAGACTCAAGGTCGGGCTGATAATCCTGCTGTCACACAGAGATGTGACTCAACGGAGCACATTTTTAGACGGAGACTCCTGGAAGACACTCGCAGTGTTGCATTTGTTCAGAGTGGCGACTTTCTCAGCTCCACGTGAGGCCAACTGCTGTGCGAAGTGGGCACAAGGGTTTCCGAATCCGTTTCAGGAAGTTACAAAGAAGTGTCGGACGCAGAAACTCCAACTTACTCAACGAGCATGCAGGCATCCATCAGCAAACCACAGCAACGTTTAACAAGTTTCGCTTTGCGGAAAGAGAAAAAACAGCAAAAGAGGAAGGTTTCCCCAGGCCATCACATGAACTGACTAATGTGATGTCATAGTGTTGCAATGCGTGGAAAAAAAAAACAGAAGAAGTTTGCCTTCGAGGCCTTCTGCCAGGAGTTTATGCTAGCAGAAACGTGAACAAATAAATAATATTTTTTTTACCTAATTATATAATCCTGTTGTTTTTACTGCAAACCTACTAACACGAAGAAATAACTGCATATATAACGTAAACCACCATCTCTTGGGTGAAAATCCCGTGTTTGATCCTTTTTAGGGCAACATAATCAAACCTTTATGCGGACTTTGCTCCTCTACACGTGCGTCACCACAGGAGGGATTACAGACAGTATATAAAGTATATAGAGTCACCGTTATTTTACCAAGTGCTTTGTGGGCTCCGCACTTTGACGAAGGTTACACCTTAAAGAAGACTGAAACTGACAAAATCGAAAGTAAATAAATGCCAGAGTAGAAACAATTTGAATTAGAAGCTAACCACAAGCAACATTTAACCTTATTTCCCCCCATTTACTGCTATTCTCATTCAATGTATGAATTAACAGTTAAGCAAAGCCGCATCCTGTTTTTTGTCCAGTAAAACTCGCCACCTCTAGGGGGAGCAGTTCTGCTGCCAATCAGGCTAGTCAAGGGTCTCACCTGCGACAGAGGCAATTTTTGAGTACGAATGAGCGTCTGCAGAGATCTTGGTTTCTATCTGTTTGCATCTGGTGTTATAAAAACTTACCGTACAGGTTTATTTTGCACGCGTCGAAACATCCTGCAAAAACTTTTATTTTATTTTATTTATTGCTGATTTTGACAGATTCAGACAGTTAAGAAGCTATGACTTCACTGATGGTCCCAGAGCAACATTAATATGACACTGTAGGAATAACACCCAAAGGAAGCCAACCTGTTACAATAATTCTTGTATGCATATGCTTTCATTTATCTTCTATTTCCTCTAAAATGCCCACTTGTTCCCTACAGCCTAGTTTTCTTCTGCTGTGCCTTCATTTAAGTCGCAGCAGGAGCCAGCCAGTGTTTTTATTGGTTCCTTCCTCATACAATGAAATCTCCTGTAAATAGCAGACTGCTGTATAAAGTGTTTCTGAATGCTGCATTCAGAGGACGTAACCAAAATACACGGCAAACAAAAGCCGGTGACATCAGCACCTCCGACAGGCAGCTCCTGTCTTCAGACCTCCTTTTATAGAACAGCGACTTCACTTTCCGAGCTAAAATCAAACACTTCCGTTTATGCCGCGTCTTTGCAGCTGATTCAGAATAAAGCTTTCCAGCTGCCGGGAATCTGATGGAGATGAGAACGGAGATGAATGAGTGTGAAGGCTTTGCTGGAGGTATTATGAACCGGATCCAGCACCAGAGCCAGTTTTTTACTTTTGCACCTCTGTGGACACGTGTGTCATTGTTGCATATCTGTGCATGAAAAGCATGCAAGTTTCCTGCATCTCAGCTATGTGGCTGCGTGAGATTCCTTATTTAACCTGCTGAGTGAATAAAGACTCTACTCTATTATCAATGAGAGCTGCACAGTGAGACGAAATGAGAGGGAGATATTCCGAGAGAGAGAAAGCTTGAAGGAGCCTCTCTGCGCTTTAATCGATACAACAGATTGAATAAACTCCACTCTGTGAGAGCTCATTCACTGATTAATCAAATCCAGTAAAAACCAAAGCGGCCTTCTCAGTGGTCAAACCCTCCAGTGTGAGCTTTGAAACTCCAAACAAGCGCGATCAAAAGGTCAAAAACACACCAAATCTGCTGAACAGTCTCGGCGGTGTCAGCGAAACGCCTGCAGTGAAATGTAAACTTAAAGCCTAACTTTCATGCTTTAACGCCCTCCACGAGCAGCCTTTCAGCATCATTCAGATATTTCTCCTTCATTGCTCGCTCACGGCCTGTAACTGTGAAAGATTGCTAAAAACCAGGAGCCAGGAGGGGAGGCGTCAGCAGCCTCGAGGGTGGAAAAAAGATTTGAAAGCTGCTAGAAAATGATGGCAGGGAGGATGACTGAAAAAAAGGATTCTGCTTTAGTTCAATAAATGTCACGAAACTGGACAGAAACTAAGTGTTTTCATTACAGCGCTCGACTTCCGCTTTCAAATGTTTTCACTCATATCTAGCGTTTGCTGCTTCACTGTAATTTCCTTGAAAGCATCAGTCACGTAATTGCAATTTCTTATGAAGTTTAGAGGATAATTTGGTGCTAATTATAGTGGAAATGGAGACGCGTCATATTAATTAATCTGAATTAATTTCTAGCATAGCCTAGAGAGTCTACTCAGCAATTTGTTTCCGGAATAAAAATAAAATCTTACTTTGCAAAGTGACAGCTATCACGTCAGGACTGCAGACTCTCGTTTAGCATACAGTCATGTGAAAACGAAAGTGCACCCACTTAAATACGACCTTATAAGTAAGTAAGTAAGTAAGTATTCCCTCACTGCTTCCATAGACAGAAGCAGGCCGGTATTGCTAATCAAATGCACTGTGAGGGCATGTGTGAGCACCTCTGTCAAAGCAAACGTTCTGACAGTTTGCTGGTGTGAAGCATGGAGAAAGACATCAGCGATGATCTTAGAGAAGCAACTATGGCTGCCTTTCAAACTGCCTCCCAAAAATTTGAAGTCCATCCTTCTGCAGAGAGAAAGATTATTCACGAGTGGAAAACATTCACGACAGCTGCCAATCCTTCCAGGAGTGGACGTCCCAGCAAATTCACCTAAAGGTCAGACTGTGCAATGCTCAGAGGAACTGCAAAAAAACCCAAGAGCCACAGCTCAGACTCTACGCGCCTCAGTTAGCATGTTAAATGTTGAAGTTCATGACAGCACAAACACCTCATGCCATCTGTCAGCACAGTGGTGAGTCGACCGTGAACTCCTCCGTACACCAAAGTATCCTCGAGTCAAACGTGAGGCATGTGTACCGTATCGTTGAAGGTGGTTCTCCATGCAGACAGTGGTGAGGACAGAGGAGAAGATCATTCAGACGTCACTTCCTCCCTACCGGAGCCTGTGACATTTTAAAAGACCTCACCCGTCTCCACCATGGACCGCTCTCCCTGCTAGGCTGCAGACACTTGGACCGATCCCCCTTCATTACTATCCATGCAACATGTGCAACAGACGCTATTACTACAGTAAGATCACATGCATCGGACTCCTTGCTACTATTGGTGTTCAAGTTGTGTGGTTTCTCCAGAGTTTTACTGCAACAACAGTTAACATATATGAAGCGTAATAAGAATATCAAACTTTATCTTTGAACAATTATTAAAGTTTGCTCAGACAGTTTTTTTCAGTGTGACTTCTGTGTTTTTTTTGGCCACTGCTGAAACAAGCAGGGTGTCTCCTGCTTTACACAAGGTCTTAATTTACCCACGATGCCTTGAGAATGAGCACGGGTTAATTTCGTTCTATCAATCATTTCCACACAGGAGGCGTCACCTCGTTGAAACGATCGATACGGAACATCCAGCAGACGGAACGAGTTTGTTGGAGCTCTGTGTGCATCAGCAGACACGTCTGAGTGTGTTAATTGGTTTCAAAGTGAGACAACACACACACACAGCCTCTCTGCTCTTACAGCCAGCGTGGGCATCTTAAGAGAAAGTCAGTAGTAACTTCAGATTTAGTCAAAAATGAGATGGGATGACATTTGTGAGAGCTTGTTTTCGAGACAATGACGTGACTTCTTCCTCAGTCTCTCAAAGCTCACATCACAGTAAGAAAAAAAGACAACATTTACAAACAAGGCGAGCAGCAATAACGGTAAAAGAGTAGCGTTTTGCCTTCAGTGGTCCTCAGAGTTACGTGACAAAATGTAATTAATCTAACACCACGTTCAGCAAAACAAATCACTGACAAATGAAAACGTTTTATTCTGCGAAGCACTCTGAGGTTTGTGGTTGACCATTACGGGGAAACAAACTGGTAGGAAACAGCAGCTTCCTGCTTTTAAAGTCAAATCTTTACTGACCCCGCCATCCGCCCTCGTCGACTTCACAAAAACAGCCGCAGAATCGTTAAAAGACAGTAAAATGACTCCTGCTATTGGTATTTACATTAAAAGTGAACAATTATCTGTTCCCTTATTGCATACTTGATGATGTAATGTCGGATTTAAGGGTAAACAAATCTAAACCTTCAAGATTTTAAGTACATTTAGAAGAGTAACCAACGTGAGCAGGGAAGCAGATCAGAAATCAGTGGGTGGTGCCCCTCTGGAGGTTTCCAGAAGCTGGCCAATCAGGAGAAAACTGGCTTTTACGCAGGGGGGTTGCTTAAAAAGTCAGGAGCTAAAATGTCTTTTCAGTTTTAGGGAAGAATAAAAATGGCTCTGCCGTTGCCACTGCCTCTTGTCATGGATTTAATGCTACACAATAAAGGGGACTTCACATCAAGGAAAAGACTGCCTGTTTTTGCACACTGCCTTACCTTGTAGACCTGCCCATAGGTGCCATTCCCAACCAGTTCGACCAGCTCAAAGATACCGGCTGGGTCCTGGGTGTGGAAGAGAGAGAGGGGAGTGGGAGGTAGAGGTGAGGAGGGAAGAGAAGGGACAAAAAACGCAACGTTATTCGGGAGAACCTAACTGTGATTCACAGCTGAACAGGACAGAAGATGGATGAAGCAATTCAAAGTGGAATTTGACCTTCATGCATGCACTCATTAAAAGGTTGACTGAGCACCGCATACCTGTGGTATTACCCTGTAAAAAGCCTCCCACTGTCACCACACTGCTATTAGTCCTTCAGCAGATAACCTCTGCATTACTCTTACAGACTGCATTCAATCGGCAGAGCCAGCTATGGCTGTTATTCACCAGAATCTGACTCTGTGATCTCTCATCTTGCCATGGAAAAGTTAGATTATCGTTTAGGTGCACAGTGTGGAAAAATGATTAGTCAAATTAGTCAGATCTATTCCTGTTAATGTCAGTTAACTTAGTCATTTTTTTACTGCTTCCTGAAACCTGGAAACCTAACTTTGCTCCTGAACGCCTTAATCGTTTCATCTGGTACGCCGCACTGATGGTTAAATCGAACATTAATGGGAAATATACATCGATAAAGGGCTTCCAAATACCTGCCCAGGATGGCAGCCCAGTGGCAGGACCTGCTTCTAGAAGCTTAATAGTTTAAAAGAGGATCGTGATGGATGGAAACATTAAGGGGAGCACCCTCAGCTGAGCTGTTTGCTCAAAAATATTTCCTTTCTAGGAAACTGCAGTAAAAAGACGCACACAGCTATCTAACACTACAGTTCAGCCAATGGCAAGACAAACCTCTCACCACTTCCTTCTGCACAGTGATACGACTGTCAGGTGGAGTTCTGAAGAAAAAAAATAGTTCCTGCAGACATTTTGAAAAAATACATTATTTGGGTGCCACAGGGAGAGAAAGTGAGCATCTCCTGGGCACCTCACACCAAATCAGACGGGTGGAATCAGTCCAGGCCAGAGGAGAACTCGTACATTTGGTTTTAAATCGTCCCTTTAAATGTAAAAAATGTGTTTATTTCTCATTATAATGCAATGTTATATACAATTACTAACACATAGTACACATACAGGTACAACTGACAGAGGTAAAATCACACACACACACACACACACACACACACTAGATAATCTTATCTTCAGGTTTATTCAAATTCAGCAAACCTCCCAAAACACAGATGTGGATCTTTAAGCATACCTGAGTGGTGTGTGTTTGGTATTAGCACACCTGCGTGTGCGTGCACGTGTGTCTGTGTGTGTTAGCGTACAGTAGGCCACAGGAGAGCGTTAGGACTATTACAGTGGAGCCTCCTGAAGGGGATTAGCTTAAAAAGCAGTGTTCCTTTTCAGTCAAGGTCAAACAGAAGCACATCTAATCCTGGAGGAACGAGCCTAGCGTGCACACACACACACACACACACACACACACACACACACACACACACCTGTGCACAGCTTTTACCAACCGTGAGACCACACGTGTATGAGAAACACCCGATGTGAAGAAGAAATTTGGATGGCAAATAAAGGGAAAAGCTACAGAAACAAAGGTCTGCATTCAACCTGAGGGGCGGCTAATGAGATTTCACACTGACATGTAAAACACAAGTTTGCATCCAAAAGCAGTCTGCAGCTGGGGACCAGGCTTCTCCACCACAGCGTTATCGCTACACCTCCTGCACATGTTTGAGGAAACTCGCGAGCTGTGCATCAGAAATATTCATTTTCTTCTAATTAATCCTCTCAGGATTCGAGGTTTCCCTTCTTTAAACTGTAGCCTGTTATTCTGGAGTACTGCATACACGAGCTGAGCGCAGCTCTGTGAACACAAAACGACGCAGCAGGGCCAAGGCCATTGTCTGCCACAGGGATCATCTCCACTTCTGCAAATTCAACAGTGCAGCAAAACTACAGTCGAAACCCAAAAGAACAACGTGAACGACGCTGCCACTGTTCTCATTCCTGTGTCAGACATCATCACTCTGCTCCCTCACAGGCTGACAAAAACATACAGACGGTCACGCCGGGTAGTAAACAAACCTCTGACAAAGGCAAACCGGTTCAGCCTTAAGCTACAGGATTTTCTGCATAAATCGAATCATTTTAACGAACATTTCTCAGGATCTCAGGTTAATTCCGAACTACTGGATTAAATAATGTCACTGTTCCACGTCCACTTTTGGGCACAACCGCTGAACTTTGGGACTTCTTCTCAACAGCTGAGCGGCTAAGCGGATACTGCTGAGACACCAGAGGAGACAGCATTGACTGTCTTATGCAGAATGAGTGGATTACTAAATGATTCAACTGGGCTCAAGACTCGAGGGGTCAGGAGGCCTGTGGGCTTCAGCTGCAAAATGTCAAACACACTCAGCACAACAAAGAAACACAAAACAACCAGGAAGAGACTCAAAAGGACCATAAACGGACAAAAACAACCAAAAAGAGACACAAAACGACCACAAAGACACTCAAGAATACCAAAAAGAATAAAAAGAACCACCAAGAAATTTGAAATGACCACAGGGAGACTCTGAAAGTCCACAAAGAGACTCAAAATGATCACAAAGAAACACAAAACAACCACAGAGACCCACAGAGATGATGGAGATAAAAAGCAGCGCTGTATGTTTTGTGTCTCCTTCAGTCTGCAGGATGATTTGGGACCTTTACTGTCTCATCTCAGGAGCCTGTGGTCTCTGAAACATCCACGACTGCACTGTTTTGTGAACACTGCGATGCCGCCTGGAGCTGATGGGCAGCTGTGACTTTGACCGGTCTCCGTCCGGTTGACACGATCCTCTTTCATTCAGATTTCTCCGATCGTCTCACCTGCCCTGTTTCTGCCGGTCGACGTCAAATCTACAAAACCACCCTCCTGACTCAGCCCCATTTCAGGCAGGCAACTGTAAAACG
>VVHJ01018708.1:19148-34819 GCA_015107715.1 Tylochromis polylepis
GTGAATTCTGAAAAAAAAAAAAAAAACTCAACCTAAAGTAAAATTGCTTATAATTGGCTGAGTCTTTTCTCTGCTTCCTTCCCAGTGCTGCCAAAATGAAGTGAAAAGGAGGAGGAAATTGCAAGTTTAACAAGTTTTAAGGATAAAACTCAATAAAATGCTATCCTAATTAGCAATCAGTCTGAAAAAAAAGATCCAATGGAGAGCAACAGCTGCACTTAGCAGGGAGAGAGAGAGAGAGAGAGAGAGAAAGGGGGATTATGGAGAGCACAAGCAGAGAAAAGGAGAAAGCAAAAGAAAAGGGGCGGTGAAGAGAGGAGAACGGGGGTCCTGTCAAATGCAGATGACGAGTCGTGGGGAGGGGGGCTGTGTGACGGGGTGCTCTCCAGTTTATTTTTTCCATTCAGAGAGCACCCCCTCCTCTCCTCTATTGTCCCTCAGTGTGACAGCTGGAGTTGGCAATGTGAAGGGGAGAACAAAAACGAGCTTGCTGTCCAGCCTGGGTCTGTGGCCACATCGGACGCCACCACACTTTCCCCCCCCAAAAAAAGCAGGGCCAACCAGACGGGCCCCGCAGGGATGAAACCTGAAGGAGAACACACTCCGATTGACTCGACAATTTTACAGCAACCCCCAAAAACTCTTAAACGTGTAATTGTACCAAGCAGGATTAGCTGCAAAACTAAAACTGTAAATGCATTTGGCTTTCCCCCTTTTCTCATGGCCACAATACGCGTGACACTTCTCACATCATGCTCTCTGCACACTTGCATCTGCAAATATCAGAAAATTATTCAGAATCCAGACTCAGTTTTCTCTCCTGCCTGCCAGAGGGCACGCAAATGCTCATGGCCAGCGAGGCAAATTTTTCTAACTCGCAGGATTCTGATTCAGTTTTGAGCAGATGAACTCATTCTTTCTGCAGTGGCTTGCTGTTGCAGCAATGCACGACAGATGTAGAAGTAATGCATGGTGGGAGACTTTTATCACGACTGCCGGTGAGTGGGTTTTATTACTGGTAAGAAATGAATGGTGGCCCTTGAAGTTAATCCCCAGAAAATCAGTCCCTACATTAAGTCGGCGATCATATCTGTCTTGGTCTCTGGTGGATTGGAAGAGAGACCTGTTCACGCTTTTTCATACAAGACACCCTGGTCACACACCTGTCAACCCTATCTAAATTCACACTCACCCAAACAAGAGTATTCCCCTGACACTCAGAGGATGGAACAGCCCGTCCCTTTACCTTTTCTTTGAAGGAAAGCTGGCACATGCCGTTTTCCTTTACTTGAACTCTGCGTAAATGGACAGATTTTCACACATGCCGTCTGTTACGTGCCGCACAGTGCCATTTCACAACTCATGTCACATCCCCCCGGTGAGGCCAACGCTAATGGTTATCTCACCAGGGAGGTCTGACGTGCATTGATTCATTCTCACACACAAAAAAAACCCCCTACAAGCAGTCAAATTCAGGATCGTACTGAAGTAAGTCGCTCTCATGGTCACTGGTGATAATCGTAGATGCTGTCTCGCCTGCGTGTCCCTCCTGTAAGTACTTCCTCGGGGTAACACATGTTCCAACAGGCGCCTGCATGGCTTATCTGTCCTCCTCTACTCTCGCTGCTAGGCTGTTTGCCTCTGTGACACATTTCACATTTCTAATAAAAAAAAGACGGAAAAGCAACGAGTGTGTTTAAACAGTGGCAGACAGAGGTATGCGGCACTTCACCATGTCACCAGGAGAGAGGTGGGGATGAGAAATGTTATACAAATGCCAGGATCAAGTGCACTACCTGCGATGACGAAGAGCAGAGGCATCCACTGATGCCTCTGTGTAAGTTCAGAAACAGGATGAAGAGACAATAACTTGCTCAGGTATTATCTTTGCACCTACAGGCTGCAGACATCGGGGCATATTGACATGTCTGTCGCAAATGCACAGGTGTACTTCCACAGTCCATCTAATGGTGTAGGAAGACCTTCACCTGGACAGACAGAAGTCTGAGCTTTTAGTATTTCTATTTTAACAAACAGAATAGAAAGCCAGCTTGCTGAGGACAGGGAGGCAGCACATTGGTGGCGCACACGTATACCAGTCACACTATAATGCTATCAGTGAGAGCCTAATGTCATTTACAGTCCTGCGCAAGAAACCAACAGCTGCAATGTGTACCTGCAGACTTAACTAATGTGCGATAGTGCTACACTAAAAATAGTTGGGGTGGGGGTGTTCTGCTAGGCTCTTTGAAACAGGGTGCAATAAATTATTCATAATAATATGTGAGAGAAGTGGTTTCTGCTGCTCAATTTGCGAAGGTGTTGGAGGATTAGCTTCAAACTGTAGCACAGAGAGAAATGTATGCAGAACAAAATACATTTGGGTTTTGTCTTCCTTTTTTTTCCCACCCCTCTCCCAGATCCACCAGCTGTTATCGTTATTGCCGAAGTGATATTACACGATACGTGTGAGAGGGAAATCTCGAGCCTCGTCTGGGTTTTTAACTCTTCTGTTTTTAAGCCTTTGATTTACACATTTACCCTTATACTATTTGTCATAAAACAAAGCTCTCATAAAGGCAGGGGCAGCGATGCGAGGACGAAAAGTTTGGTTTGAAAGTCTGTCTGCTTGTATTCACAGTACACCAGTGTCATATTCTGGGATATTGTTAGTTGCTACACTGCACTTTGATTTTGCCCCCCAGACATAAAATTATACGTATACAGAGATAGACTATAAAAGGTGGCACTTTGCTCTCTTGTCTAAGCCTCTTTTAAAACATCACTTAAGGTGACAGCGAGGTGAATGTCTTTAAATGCATTGTATCTGTGTGTGTGTGTGTGAGAGAGAGCGAGAGAGAGACCATGTTTTCCAGTGGAAGATGTTCAAAGACCCAAAAAGGTCCCATTTCTGGGTTTTACTTGAAACATTTGAATTGCTGTGTCACATGCTCATCACTTGCTCAGAGAGGAACCATTCAAAGCCCGTGTGTGTGTCAGCCATGTCATTCTGGTATTTTCCCCAGATGAGCTTGTTCAAATAGGCCTCTTTCTTATGTGAATCCCAGCCCAGGCTTTACCAATGCCAAGTAGTTCAAAGCAGTAAACATCAAGGTAAATGCTATGCCTGTCATCCTGACTATATTCAAAGCATAGAGGCAAACCCACACACATGCACATCAGTGTGCACTTCAAAATGAAAAAGTGTTGTGGCGTCACAGCCTGGAGTATGAAATCACAGCACATCTGTGAAATTATAGAAAGTGTTCTAATCTATTACGATATAAGAAGAGTGATACATATTATGTCTTGATTTAAACGGTTTATAAATACTGATCATGTACACATACACTACTGTAAGGATTCCAATCGCTACAGGTGAGGGAGAATAAAAAATCCTGTAACTGCTTTAGTTGAAATAATATTAAAAAACAGAACCTTTTCTTGTCAGTACACCTGCACTCAGCTTTTTAAGGTACTTGGCAGGTAGGTTATTCCAGACATCCTGGACAAGTTGACACAATATTTGTGGATTTTGGCTCCCTCCCTGTGTCTTTCTAGAGATCCCAGCCTGACTCCAGGCTTTGAGACCAGGGCTTTGTGTGGGTCATATGAAGGTTGCAAGACTCCTTGTTCTCCTCACAGCTGAAGATGGTTCTCTGTAACTCACGCTGTGTCCTCATTCAGCTACTTCCCCCTAGTACTCTTCCATGAGCACTCTTCTCAGTAATCAAGTATGGAGTTCATCTTTTATCTTTATATTTATTTTTCTGACTCGGGCCTCTAACACAAAATACTGTTACACTAAAGGAGACAAAATTAAACAACACATCTGACATGAATGCCTGATTAAAAAGCAGGCCACTTTGTAGCTTGTGTTGGCATTGCCATCAGTGCCGGCTACGTATCCTCCTACTGTCTGAAAATTCTTTGGTGGTCTCGCTGCTTCGGCGCCATAAAGTACACTGAAAAAACCTCAAAACAAAAAAATCTGCCCAAAATGTCAACTTTAACTGATTGGTAGCACTTTAAAATAATGTCACATTATTAAGCATTATTAAGGTATTAGTAAGGTGTTAGCAAGTGCTTAGTTCATCATTTATATGGCATTACTCCACCTTATGCCATTTATAAATACAGGTATGATATTATGACTATGATTATGATTATTACTCGCAGTGATGTAGTAGCAGTGATTGCTGTACATGGTGTAACAGTAACAGATGGATAAATATATATGTATTTATAAATGACGTACTAAGGAGGAGTAATGCTATATAAATGATTAATTAGGCACTTGTTTATACTTTACTAATACTTAATACTGTTAAATTATTTTAAAGTGCTACCAACTGATTTAATAACACGCAAACCTTCCATGTAACTTTGTTATTTATGTTATTATGTTATTTACAATGTAAAATGTTAATTCTAAAAGGAATCAGGTCAAATGAATTTGTTTTGATTGGTATGTATTCAGTTTGCACCATAATTAATTGACATGTTTAGTTGTAATTGTTTGAAAAACCGCTGATTTTATATACTTTAGTTCCATTTTATTCAAAATGATTGCTTCATGTTTATTGAGGGTGAAGAATCATTTTCATGAGTCTCTCTCTGCTCTTGTGGTTTCTCTTCTCTGCCTCTTGTCTGTTACCCCTCGTAACAGATGGTTCCCTCTTCCTGAGTTTTTTTCTATTGTGGATGTATTCCTGTTAAAAGGGAGTTCTTCCTTCCCATTGTTGCCAACTGTCACCAAGTTATTGCTTATAAAGGATCATCTGATTGTTGGGGTTTTCATCCAGTAGTGTAGGGTCTTTACCTTACAATTTAAAGCACCTTGAGGCTACTTTTGTTGAATAAATAAAATAAATTCAACTGAACAGAATTGAAAATGGTAACTATTAAGGTAACTAGTGTGCTCATTCATTAGTCAATGGAAGAACATGATTTGAGATGCAGTCTGAAGCTCTGTGTTTTGGCTTGTTGTGTGTGCTATTGTTTGTTCAATCAGCATTTAAATCTAATATGCATTAAACCTTGTGTATGTTGAGCAAAAGGCAAGTCAACATTGTGGATAATCACGATCTGATGGCACTAACTGTTTATCATACAAGTCAGATGGCAGATTAGTAAAATTGTTAGCAATCTTTGAGAAAATTGTCATTGATTTTAGAAAATGGTAAACAGAAGCAGCTTCTCCTTTCAAGCCTGCAGTCATTGATTTGCTGCAAGGACATGCGTTAATATCAGAGTTTGATTGCTGTAGTAAGCTAATTAAACTTACTATATTTCAATTATTGTATCATTAACATTACTCTTTACAGTGTTCATATGAAAATGAAGACTCCGCAAGCTGGGTCTTAAATATGTACTTGATGACTGTATACAGAGCTGTAAGTCACTGTTTTCTTCATATTTTCGTTCCAAGGAGCCACACGCTTGTAATTTTAAAAAAAGATGTTCAGTAATAGTTCTCCAGGCTTTCTGAGGGTCTGTCAAAGCTTTTCTTTCCTTCCTCTGACCATTTTCAGAGGAATTCATTTGTTTGTTTGTTAAGCCACTTAACAATGACCTATGGATCACCCAAGCATAAAATAGGCACCTACCCCAAGAGCTGAACCAATGTTGTATTTACACATAACATAGAACTTAGATGTTAAATTTATGAACACAGAAAAGCACCATCAGATTTTGATCCACCATGCAATATCAACTGGTAAGGATCCGATTGGTAGTGGCTTCATTTTTCAGCATGATAATGATCCTAAACACACTGCCAATGCAGTAAAATCATTGGATTGACCTCCCCAGAGCTCAGATCGCTCCATTATTATCCTAACAGAGAATGAAACAAAAGGCAGTGAATATCCAAAGAAGAACATTGCAATGTCCTTCAAGAAGCTTGGAGAACTATTCTTAAAGATATATATCCCTCCTGCTATCTACTATTTATATTTTATTCCAGTACAGTTGGTGTGGAGCACCTACAATTTCGTTCTACTTGTGCAATGACAATAAAGGGCTCTTCTCTTCTTTTCTATTCTAGGAATGAAGGATACTTCAAGACAAGCTAAAAAAAACTGCACAGTAATGTATATGGTATTCTTAAAAAACAGCGCTAAAATTGCACATCACAGTTAGCATTCTCATTAGTTAATGACACTGAAGTAAATATGCAGCTTTGTTCTTGTATAATGTTAGCTTTAGAGCTACATGCTCATGATTACAGCTTACATTAAAGCAGATAACCACTATTTATAACTTTACGTAACTTGTTTTTTGGTTTTAAAAAAAGGCTCCTCTCTAAACTCTAAAGTTAGAATATTAATCCAGCTGTTTGTACACCACTTTATTTGAACAGCTAGTCATTGCTAAGCTATGACTAGCTAAATCTGTCTGAATGGTCTCCTAAACTGAAGTGCAGCTTTAAATTTAAGCTCTGATCTTCTTTTTAAAAAGCTGGCTTGTTAATTCCATACAAGACAAAGCTGTCAAGTGTCTGAGAAAGTTGAGCTGATTTATTTTAACTTTCTTTCTTTTTTTTTCTTTTCTTTTTTAAAAAAAAATTTGGTCAAGGTGCAGCCTTAATTCCCAACTGGTTGTAGCTGACAATAATGATCCTTTCTCCCTGCAGCTGTGATGACAATAGCAATATGTCTGACAAGGATGATTGTGTTTGCTAAAATGCCAAGCAGAATTAATTACACAGGGTCAGCAAATGGTGCTCGTTGCTAAAACTTACTAAAGTCTGCTCAGTATCAGTAAAGATGTTTGCACTGTGGCCCGAGACAAAGTAAATTATGCTCAGATTTGCATTAATCACAATGACAAGAATTATTTTCAAGATGTAATGAGCTTCTGATAGGGGATATTATAATACTGTAGGTGAAAAGTCATTAGACACCAAATAAAATGGCCATGCCCAGAGTGTGATCTGAGTTTGCTAAAACAGAAGCCAATCAGGAAAAGTAATTGAAGGTAATACTTCATTCTCTTGTGGCAAAAGATAAAAGAAGAGCCACCACAAAAAATCATCCGCAGTCAAAAAACAGTGAGGAAAAAACACTGTGGTTTTAATTGTTTTGTTTGAATAGAATCCACACTACTTTTAGACTATTGTGTTCTCAGCAGGCTTTTTTTTTTTTTTTTTATCTTGGAGGGAGATAAAACTGCAATTAATTTTGAAAGGGGCGAAAACAGTGAGACAATACATCAAGTCACACATGAGTGGTGGCAGGCAGGGATATGTGGGCTGCAGCAGAATAACAGAGGTAGTCAAAGGTAGCATTCATAATTGAAACCCCTGTCACAAGAGACTTAGTGGGCTGGGAGCCTCTGATACTGAGACTGACAGTAAAGGGACAAAGGGAAGTGTTCAGAGGACAGCACTGAGCGACTTCATAGGTTCAACAGGATGGGTTTCCTCCACACCTGAGTCCACCTACTATCTTAAAGCCCCTGAAACATTTTAGTGCCCTATAGCTGCTGGACCATTGCACGATGGTGCTCAGTTTCATAGTCCAAAGAGTTAAAATTCACCCACAATCTAAAAATAAGTTGAATTGTACTTTTCAGTAGATCGCCCTTGAGTCAAAACCTGCACAACTAAATTTACTTTTCAGGTGAAATGTGTTTCCTCCCAGTAAGGTAGCATTATCGTGACTTTTGCAGTATGATGCAGTTTAAAAAGAAAGTTTACATTTGAAACACGAGGGAAATGCTGGATTTTCACAAAGGAAACTGAGGTTCAAGTCCTGTGTGGGATAGTTACTTTAAGAATGTTGTTTGAGCCAGAGGTATCAAACATTTGGCTATTTTCAGGCTCGAGGAGACCTTGACAAAAAAAAAAGGAAGAAAAAAGAATTAGATGAACATTGAACAAAAATGTAGGTTTTTAAATGATCTATCCTTGGAGTAAGCAATTCTTTGGATTCTTTAGAGGTCAAGATAAAAAAATAAACAGCCTTGACTGTCACTTGGTGCCTTATACTCTTAATATCGCTGGTGGTTAGCATGGATATATACCAGTTAGTGCCGAGTGGTATAGATTTAAAATCCCAAAATGAAGGAACGTTGTGGAGGAAAATGAAGAATTTAACAGTGTGTGAAAATTACTGATATGCTTGTTCTAAAACCAGCCTATTTCTTTTACTCTTTTTAAAGTTATTAGGGTGCTCAATACTTTTTAAAAAATCCTTATCAAAGAGAGCTACTTTCACTTTGATTCATTTGCACAAACCCCCTTAGGACTCAAAGTGGCCTTCGTAGCTTTAAAGTTACTGTTTCCTAATAGTGTCCAAGATACAAAGTAACAATATGCTGAGCTCCAAATCTTTGAAGGTGTACAGAGTGCCTGGTTTTATAGAAACAAAGAAGAGAGAGAAAGTACCACTATTCTCTGATGAATGTACCTCACCATATTTATTAAAGGCCAAGCTTCATAGCTACTGTTTCCTAATAGGCCTAAACATGCTACTAGGTCAAATATTGATCAAAATGGCTTTTTTCCACATAAACTTGGCAACTCCTGGTTTAATTCAAGTTGCTTAGGTTTAGGAAGATTTCAATATGATGGCATAATTTGACATAATACCCATTTTAATTATTTTTTCCCTGGTTTCTGTATAAATCTACCTTTACTTGTGGCTGACATGCACAAACTGGTACCTTAAACTATCAGAAACTACATTTATACTGAACAGTATTTGACTGTGCAAATGACCACATCCATATTTAAACAAGTGTTTACACTGTGGCCATCAGTGCACTTCAAACGAATCAAATCTGGCATGTTCTCAAACGCTACTGGGCCGCTGTTGAATATGGCGTCCCAAGCAAATGCCAGCACACTCAATGAAACCCTGGGCCTGTTTGTTTAATGGCATCCACGCCTGATAGAGCACAGACAGAGCAAACAAAGCAAGAAATAAACCAGAACAAGCATCCCAAAGTGAATAACCAGCCTTGACAGTATTGGTCAGTTGAAGTGTAGGGCGTATTGGCAGGTGGTGAGAACGAGATCGGCCACCCACCCGGCCTGTGCACATTGTGGCAATCAATGCTTTTTTATGGTCACATTTCTGCCGTTTTGCCTGTCTGAAAGCACCAAATTAAATATTGTTTATAGTAAGCAGCCTCCCTAATACAATTAGATTTTAAATTGGCCCTTTGAGAATGCCTCTCAAGACATTAGTAGACAATTATTCCTCTAGTTTAAATCGAATGAAAACAACGCACATTTCTGATCACGTTTCATTATGTTTATTGGACAACCAAAGCCTCGTGTCGCTGCCCGAGCTGGTGCTGGTGGACCTGCAGCATATTGAGGCCGCCTGCCTGAGCATACGCCCCGATGATCAGCTACAACTTGTATAAGTGAAGATATAGATGTAGAACCACAGGAGGCAGCGCGTGATGGGCTAAGGGTCATATCCCTGTAAATGCACAGAGCCACAGCCTCATAAATTCTCATCAGTGTCTTCATTAAACATTTTCCCCTGTTATCACCATGACAACAGTGGGCCAGCGTGTGCCCGCAGGGAGAGGCGTGTGTGTCTGTGTAACCCGGGGGTTACTTTGGGGGGGTAACTTGGCACAGACACCAACAGCCCATACCTCTCCTCTGGACTCGGTCTTAGTATAGGGACTGAGGGGGGGATTGTGGAGTGGCAGACAGCCAGGAAGGCTAGAGCTGTTCCACAGCGATCACACTTGACAGGCACTGGCTGTGTCTGGACTGGAGGCAAGTGCTCTGATTTCTCTCTTTAATTACTGCTAATCGGAGGAGCCACAGCCCATGCTAATGAAGCCACACCAATCAGCTGGGGTAAGAGTCATGGGCCTGGCGCTGCTAAACAATCCTCTGCACGGAGAGAGCTGACACTGCCTGCCCAGCACTGCAGCGTCCCTGTGTGTCTCACTGTCTGTCTGTCTCGCAGCCCCGGCAGCTTTATACGAGTAGTCTGCCCTCGAGCCAAACCAAGCAGCACCGCTCGGCAAAAGAAACCTCTGTGAATCCCTAGTGACAGCGCTGCCACAGCTGTAGTACGGTATCAGCCGCCTGTTTTCAGCTCATGTCTCCCACAGCTTCACACCAAAACCTCTGACAACAATACAAAGTACGGCTGATCAGAAATTCTGAAGGCAAAATTAATTATGATTTATGCCAAGATTTTGATGGTTCTGTAACGTAATAATACAATTGACGGGTCATTATTATAAATGCATATAATCAATCTAGCCAATTTTCACCCACAAACATAATTACACTCTACGGCTTTTTTAGCAGGGCTGTGATGACGTCTTTTTTCTCTTTCTTCAAAGAGAATAAAGCAATGAATAGTGACAGACATGTGATTGCATGTCCTTGCGGACCTGACTTGCAGAGATACGTCTGCCTTTTGTTATTTCCAGCATTAAAATGTAATTCCTTCTATTTGTCCTTCATATTGTTTAAGGTGTGAAAAATTACATTGTCATGTATGCTTTTCTCTAGGAATTTTTTTATTTAGAGAGTTACCTTTTCTATTTGTTGCCCACATGCACAGAAATACACAGTTTTTAGATTAAACTTTCTGTTATGAAAATCAAACTAGTATATAGTAATTATTAATAACTGCACATTACTGTTTGACATACTATATATTTTTCAGTTGTGAGCATGTAACTCAGTTATTTTCATGTGGAGATGTGTGAATTGCAACCCATCGGTATCAAACATACAGCCTGTAGACTAGAACAAGTCCCAAAGGATAACCTGGAAAAAGCAACAACAAAAGAAAATGTGCTGCTCTTGCTGGTGTGGTGCTGCCAGCACAAAACAGGAATGAAAATGTATAGAAAGTTTAAAGTAGATCTACTACTACTTAAAGTAGTTTCACTCAAGAGCAGTAAGATAACATTATTACCTCTATTATTACCTCACTTTACAAGTTCAGTCTTTGTGCCTTTGTATGATTAGGTCTTTAGGTTTTTGGACACTGATTTCATGTTTGTACACCACCACAGTGGCTTTTTTTTTAAAATCAAACAATCAGTCCTCTTGTTTTGTAAATGGATGGCTGATTGCACAGGGGCATTCTTACAATATATTTGTAGTTATTAACATAAAAATTAGAAAGAAGAATATATACAATATAGTTGTGGTCAGAAGTTTACATGCGCTCATTGTAGGCATGAATGTCATGGTAATTTTGGGCTTTTAGTGATTTCTTTGAGCAGTTTTTTTCCCCAGGGGGGAATGATTGCACAGCACACATTTTAATGGCTTTAGCAAAACAAGAATTGGGTGCACAAGTTTGAATTTATTTTGAATTTTCTCTAATCCACACATTGTCTGAAGTATACATACAGCTGCACTACCATTTGGTTAAATGTCCCTTAGCAAGTTATAGCTCAACCAGTTGCCTCTGGACATCAGCAAGCTTCTGTAAAAACTCTGGCTTGATATTTGATCACTCTTCTTGACATAATTGGCAGAGTTCATTTAAACTGGTTTGCTTCCTGTTGCAGAAACAGGATTTTGAGCACACTGCACAAATTTCTGATAGGGCTGAGGTCAGAGTTTGGGAAAGAGCATGTCAGAAGCTTAAGGGGGCATTTCTAAACAACTGCAGATTTCAAGATCAGTTCAGAGAGTTGTACACAGATATTCTGATGTTATTCTAATATGCCACTACTTTGCCAAGGTCTGGAAAAAGACCCCAACTGTTACCCTCAAATAAGAGGAAACTGATTAGGATTTTCAGGAACAATGGAAACTACAAGGGCTCAAGCCTGCCATGAACTGGAAACTGTCAGAACACTGGCGAAGTCCACAGTGAAGCAAGTTTTCAAGAAGAAAGAAGCCCCTGCTCCAAAATCAACACCTTCAAGCTTGACTGAAATTTTCAAACTCCCACATGGACAAGCCAGATGGCTTCCGAAGAAAATATTTATGGTCAGATGAGACAAAGATTGAGCTATTTCAATAACATAAGAGGTATGTTTTGGAATAAAGGTAAGGTTCTCAAACCTAAGAACACTGTACCAGGTGTCAAGCATGGTGGTGGTAGCATCATGCTCTGGAACTGTTTTGGTGCCAGTACACTGCACAAAGAGGATTAAATAATGAAGGAGGACTACGTACAAATGCTTTAACGTCACATCAAATCACCAGTTAGATGGCTGAAAAATTGGACGCAATTGCGTATTCAAACAAGACAATGATCCCAAACACATATCAAAATTGGTTTTGTAAAGCAGGCTAACATTAAGCTTCTGGAATGACCTTCCCAAAGCCCCGACCTCAACCCTTTTTGTGGACTATGCTTAAATGCCAGTGCGTGCCAGGAAACCAACAAGTTAAATTAATTTTACCAATTCTATCAAAAAGAGTGGTCAAATATTCAGCCAGAATTGTGCCAGAAGCTTGTTGATGACTACCAAAAGCAGGTACAACTTGCTAATGGACATTTAATCAAATATTAGTGGGGGCGTGTCATAGCGTGCGTGATCACACGGACACGGAAGGAGACGGAGGTTTTAACAGAAAGCGGCCCCTTTATTGCGTCAGTAACTAAGATAACTGAGAACTGAAGGCTGACCAAAACACACTTGAAGCATAAGGTAAATGAGACCATGAACCCAAGAAACACAGAATAGTCAAACATGTCCAGAAACCTAGAAACACTGGGTCAATGACCCAGAACAATGACTGGGTGTATGTATACATTTGAGCCTGTGTGGATTAGAGAAAATCCAGAATAAATTAAAACTTGTTCACCCAATTCTTGTTTTTTTAAAGTCATTAAAGATGTGTGCTGTACAATCATTCTACCCTGGAAACAGAACAGTTCAAAGACATCATTCAAAGCCCAAATTACCATGATATTCGTGCCCATGATGAGCTTTTGTAAACTTCTTATCACAACTGTAAGTCACTGTGGTCTGGTCCAGTTTAGTTCGTCTATATGTGGCCCAGTTTAATTCTTCTGTTGTTGCCCATATGACGAAGGCTTTATGGATGAAAATCCTTTTGTTGTACAGATATCTAGCACTACCTTCTGTGTATTTTCCTCTAACACCTGACAGGACTAGCCTGCACATAAATGTAAATAAGCATCTTGGTAGCCATATACAGACGAACATGGCTGCTAACAAGCCAACTGTGATATGTAAAGCAAAAATCTCATCACAGCAGGACTCTTCTCCAGTTCACAGAAGACTCTCAGCATATAATCTTTGCCGCTGCCTTTTACCTTCATGTGTCTGCTGTGCAATGATTGCATCACATATTTGGATGAAAGATAACATATATTACTCCAAACACATTAAAGAAAGCCCTTCAGTTTGTGGCTAAAGGGCCTAATTAGACTCAGATATTGAATGCTATCAGATTAATATTTATTAATGAAAATTAAGTAGCAGGTAGAGATCAAGTAAGAAAAAATGCATGCAGGTTTCCCAAATAGTCTGAATTTAAATTCTGTACATTGTCATTGTCCCAAGAAAACAATGCCTCTGAATTATTTAGAATTTTATAAAAAAGAAAAACAACAACAACAACAACAACAACAAAAAACGATGTAAGGATTAAGGAGAATATTTATCAGCTTAACTTTAAACCTATACACCGCTCTAAACACTGCTTCAAACAAGGCTTTCCATTAATATGATTATTGTACTTTACTTTAAATTCAGAATTTCAGATACCTCCAAACATAGAATATTCATCATTTAAACATTTATTATTATGTCTGAACACTGTAAGGTCAATACAACATACTCTTTTTGAGCAGTGAGCAGAACTGGTAGATGTTGTGAAGCCACTCTGCACCAGACTGGTCTAGTTTCATTTCATGGTTTATCACCACAGATGGAAGATATTCATACATCCTCCCAAGTCAAGGTCATCATATAAAAGACCATAACAGCTCATCAAGCAATTTAGTTGACCTTGCCATGCAGAAAGCAACTAGCAGTTACAGCAGGATTCACAATTACACTCAATTAAAGTCAATAAAAGATGATATGACAGTTGATTGCATTTAATTTACTGAGAGCAATGCGGTTTTCGTGTTTTGCGCCCACTGAGCAATAATTATTCAACTGCACAGCTATCAGAAATTGTGGTGTTTGCTAAAAACATGTCACATTAATGTGTTAAGATGAAACTATATTCACGAAACTATATACACATATTATTTGAATATCTTTAAGATATTATCTCGATTTCTTTTAATGTTACTTACAGTCCCGAACTGGAAACTTTTAGCTTCCTTTTTTGGGCAACTAGAGACTGTAAGACAAAAAAAACACACAATGCAGTCAAACAAATACTGCAGCCCTAATTTTGCTGTAATGTTAAAAAGATTACCATGGGCCACTGGTTAGCCTGCAGCAAGGGCTTTTCCTGCTGCTGTCAGTGCTAAGGTGCCAGATGCGCTAGGCAAGTAACCACATGATAAATGGCAGAAGGTGAGAGCTCTGTGGCCGGGACCTGGAGCACCCTCTCTCTGCATCCTGCTGCCAGTCCCTTGGCATGCGGCTTGTCAGGCCAAATGGCAGCCACATCCTCCTTTCAATGTTGACATTTAAAACCTCTGCCATGCTATCCAGCTGTGGACACCGCAGGCCTACCCCCCCCACTGTATCCTCAGCCTCTCCCAGGCACCCAGCCCTCAACCCCACTGCTGCCGCTCCCAGACACCAGTCAACTAATTTCCATAAATGGTCAGTGTTTGTGGAATTTTTTTGAGAATTAAAGGGCTGAATCTTCTTGTAGTGCAAGATGCAGACTGTTTTCCTTATGCTTTAAAATGTGCAGAATATTATTTTGGTTTTCAGGCATGCTGTAGGAGTCCCATTAAATTTAACCCGGGTGTTGCTTGTGAAAATTGTTAGGCTTCTAATCATGCTGTGTAGTACGACTAACTTGGTTTGAGCTACATAATACAGAGAATGAAACAATATAAAACATCTTCAATATGGAAATATAATGAAGATGGTATTGCTTTGCCTTGGGCATGCAGCCTCAGCCTCAGTTAGCACGCTAACATTAGGACCTTTAAAACAACCCCATATGACATATTAAAAAGTCTTCCAGTCACATTTTTAAAACCAAAGTTGGCTGCAAGAGTAATGAAAGTACTCACAGAAGCAGCCTTTAGAAATGAATTCACAAGCGCCAGGCCTCTCCTTTAGTAAGATCTGGGAGGGTAGTTGAGCTTCATGACCGCCATATTGGGAATAAGCTGTAGTGAAGCGGCAGGGTTTACGTTGATTATTGCTTCTTAAAATCTAACCAATCATCTGAACTTGCATCTGCGTGGATGCCAATGTAAGAGTTGTGGAGGCATCCATCAGCTGAGGTCTCAATATATTTTATAACCTTTTAGGTGTAAATAGTAAAAGATACCAATAACAGCTTTAGAGTGTGTGACGGACCCAAGGCAGACCCCACGACACTTGCATGGTGTTCCACATGATTTTATTAACACACTTCACCGGTTGCTGTCACACACATACTGCGGCTGCAGCTCACCTGCTGCCAGCCGCACACAGCATCAACACCCACAAACCAATAATCAGGACCCCTTTTATGGCTGGCGAGGCGTGATTGCTGATGCCGTGCAGGTGAAGCCATCTCCACCGCACGGCACCGCAAGCCACGCCCCGCCACACACCCC
>VVHJ01018709.1:5439-23049 GCA_015107715.1 Tylochromis polylepis
TTTTTGTTTTGTTTTTTTTTTTTTTTTTTTTTTTGGGTTGGGGGGGGGGGGGGGGGGGGGGGGTTGGCTTGTCTCAGTCAGAATCAGCACGGCTCTGCTGCGGGCCAGCACTTGCTGCTATTTTGGGGTGGTACACAACTTTTCAGGTGGTCTGCCAGCAACATTGAAGCACGTTCAGATGGGCAGAGTCGAGCGATATTAGTGATGCAGTTAGAGGTTGTCAAGAAAAAAGACTCTCATTGTTCCCTGGGCAGCTTTAAATGATGTTGATTACAGTCTGAATTGTTACTTTCATTAACTCAATTTGGCTGTGTAGTGCACCTTTTAACTTTTTCAAAATAAAGAACTAATTCATCTGCCCTTTGTTCACTCTGTCACATTTAATTTTTCGGCAACTTAATTAAAAGCAAACATTTGTGAACATGTACAGAAAGATATAAATAAAAATAATTTATGTACTTGGAGACAAAAGGTAGAATGGGGGGGGGGGGAACTATATCTAAAGTAGTAAGTGAAGAGGGGTGAGAATAAATTTAGTAAAGACTCAGGGGAGAGAGCCTGATGAGGGGTGAGTTCACTTTTGTCAACAGGGCTTGCTGGGATATCAGCTTATACTTTACTGTTTTAGACACACAAGTCGGTCTCAGTTAATGAATTAAACACCATAAAGATGAAAGTTATTATCTTGTATCACTCTCACGAAGCCCATTATGACTTTTTTTTTTAAAATGCAAATAATTAAATGACACATTATTCATACATCAAATTCCACAAACAATTGCCTTGAACTTATCAATTTTGGAAGCTAGAGCATATTTCTTAATGAGCCATTATAGTCAACTTTCACATTCTGTGCTTTACTACAGCTGCGCCTCAGAGGACCTGTATAAAGAGGTGTATAGTAGACTCCAAGTAGAGTTGTATTTACATCATGTTTACACATGAAATTTGCATGCCAGCAATTTGCTTGTGGATCATTAAAAAAATGAACTCTAACCTTCTTCTCTGGTGATGAGTAGTTTATTTTTTTTCCGGAAGCATGAGCCACATTCTTCATTTTCACCATGATGAAATGCAAATAAAATTATTCCAAGAATAGCATTAAAAAAGTTCTTATGTGTAGACAGAGAAGATTGAAATTGTGTTGCAACATAAATCACATTTCAGAGATTTTCAGTGCTTCAGTCTGTTTGACCATTTTAACATAATGGCTACCATAACAGGAGATGGAATACTGATTTGATTATTAAACTCAAGAAGCAAAGACCAGAAGGGTGAGGGTTTAGATAAAGCGTGGAAACAAGGATGACCAAAGAATCATTCATCTTCACAAACTGCCCATTTCTTTAGACATTAATGTCACCAACAGAATGTAATTCTTTTCAGGACTTGGATTTTTACATTTAACCAAAAATCTGTGTTGTTGACCTGGGCGTCTTCAGATTCACAGCCTTCTCGTGTCTGCCTTTTTTTAATGTAATTAAAACACTAGGTAGGTTTAGTCTTTCTGCTAAATTATTGGTCTGTAAGATGGAGGAGTTCTCCATTTTTACCCTTTACCTCTGTATCTTTCATATGTACACTACACCTACATTGTTTTCATTGTGCTACAGTGGCAATTTTGCCACCTCCAGTGGCAGTAATGCATGGAGAGAAGGTGGCAGACCCAGAGCTTTTGTCCATTGCCTGAGCCTAATAATAGTTTATGTTTTTCCATAAAGATAAGTTTAAAACTTGTCAGATGCACAGGGCCATATAATAATGGGGGCATGATGGAAAAGATTGCAGAAATTTACATGGAAATGCAGTTGCAAGCACAGATTGATGGAAACTGTCATTATGTGCAATCACCCTGACAAAATGACTTCCCCAGATAGAAGTTAACTCATAAATTCAATACTGTTTTGCAATTGACTTCCAAAATTTTGGAGCTTAGACCTCAACAAATCCATCCTTTGTGTGCTTTGTGAAGTCTCAGCATGTATTTCCAGTGGTACAAGAATGTACCAAACAATTGTAGAGATTTAATGGGGCCAAACTACAGCAGCCTTGCAATAAATGGAGCCAACATGTCACCCACACCTTCATAACTGTTCAGCTTAGTTAAAAAAAAAAAAAAAATTGCAGTGCAGGCTGATAAACACAAAAACATGCACCCACTCAAAGCCAAAAGCCAACAGAGTTGCTCTTGGCATTCCGTGTGAGAGTGAGATTCATATCTCTGTCCCAGCCTCTCATCACAGTCATTTTAATCATACTCATTAATGTTTTTTTAATGACAGAAAATTCAGCCGTAAGCTGGCTTCTGCGACTGAAGTGCGAATAATGATCGTGCTGTTTATTTGTGGCGTTTGTGTTTGGAAAGATGAGCGTGCGGGTAGTGGGAATAGAGAAACCTATAGCCTTGTTAAGGTATGAAAAGATGTGACAGTGTTGTGATTAAATATGCATGTGTCAGCCTCATGTCATGTTGACTATAAAGGCTTGTCTACCAAACAGTGGCTCATGTGTTTATGGTGCATGGACATGCATATAGATGATGTCACAATACATATAAACTTAATTTAGAGCTTGAGACATATATGTAAACATACATGAGAACCCTCACTTGTGTGCTGTAGCCATTAACTGTTTAGTCATGCAAGCACAGATGGCATGCAACTCAGAGAACATGTGACATTACTCATATCAGTCTGCACTGTCTTTATACTAAGTTTGATTTCATAGTATTTCTTGCTTAGACCCACGGGTGTTTCAAAAGTCGACTCAGCTAAAGCCTTACTGTGTCTCTCTAAGCCTCTGGCAAATCGCTGTTTTGTAGCATTTATCACAGAGGAAAGTACGCATGGTTGTGTGTGCATCAAAAGGAGTTAGTGTCTTAAGTGTGTTGACTATGCATGTTTTCACAGGATTGAATCACTGGCCCTGTTTGCCTAGTGCATTCAAATGAATCCTTGCTGATCCAATCACATGTAGACGGCTCTAAATGCAGGTGGAAGCGCCGCTTCATGACACGTTGAAAGATTTGATCACTCAAGTTATAGCTGGAAGTGGTGGCCATTAAGGATCTGTTTGTCCGCATGCAAAATCAACCTTGACCACTTAATCAGTGCTATAATATGTGCAGGGCGCAAAGAACACCCACAGAACGTTCTATACCCAAGGCAAATTACCATCTCTCTTGCTACAGTATTATCCGATGGCTTTCTCTACATGGCATTTCTCTTAAGATCTGCCCTCGTGCTTCCCTTCTCTGTTATTAAGTTGAAGATTGTTTCAAAGACAATGAACTTCATAGAAAGTGCAGTTAAGTGACATATTTGCTGTCAAAACAGTTTGACTCAAACTGTTTGTTTTTTTAAGAACTTTGTACAATTCTGCCGCTTTAGGCTACGTTTTCATTTAACCAAAGACTGACTCTAAAGTGGTGGTTTAATTAGTTTTATTTAAAATTTAAACGAGAACAAAAATTATAACCACTTGACTAGCTTAAAATTGAGAAACACTATAAAATTAAGCATAATGTAATGGATAAGAGTAAACACTATCCATATAAATATTGTATGTCTATTCAAAAGACGCTTGTAACTGTTAACTATCTTCTTCAACACTCAAAATGTAAATTTTGCTTGAAATGTGTGGCAGTTTGCACTGCACATGGCATTGCGCGCGCGCACACACACACACACACACACACACACACACACACACACACACACACACACACACACACACACACACACACACACACACACACAAATAGTGAAACAAAGAGTAGATAAGATCCACAAAACAACAGCAGGAATTCTCATGCTCATCTGAAATGAAGGGTTTCGCATATACAAAATGCACCTGAACCTTTTCTATATTATTAAACAGCTAATGGTGTATAACTAGTGTTAGCTTACACATTAGGAAAAAGGCTTTTCTTTAAACCTTGTTTGTTGTGACAGCATTGATTCTGTAAGGAAACCTAGCTATTGGAACCTATATAACTGACACTGTAATTGACATCCAAGGATAAAATTTTCAGTCATTTGTAACCTTTTTGAGGCAAATTTCTGACCATACTCTTCCATCATATAAACTGCATCGTATTTATATGGTATCACGTTCAAAAACTCTATTTTTACTGCATGTCCAGCTGTAAACACTGGTTTTCCCTTGGCACACTCTCTCTTTATCATAAGTGTGTGTTGAGGTTCAGCCTGGGTGAGTCAGGTGATTGGCTGAGGGAGTTTACGTGGCATTATCCGTCTTGGCCTGTTTCTTTAATGGGCTTAGAGCCTGCCTGCAGGCTCTGTGGTATTCCATAAGACAGGATGCCACTTCTCTTACATATATTTTGAGTCAACATAGCTGCTAGCAAACCTGGTTTATCTGGTTGCTAAAAAAAACTTGACAGACAGTGCATACTTCACAGTGTTGCTGTGGCTTTAATTACCATTTTCTAAAGAAAACCCTTGGAATAGTGAAGAAGTTGCTATAAATAGTTTGTAAATTAGGCTCAATTAGAGACTAGAGTATATTTAGACTTGAGAGATGTATGTTTTCAAATATCCTTGAGAAGAAAAATCTGACCTAGAACATTAATTATCATAAAGCATGTACCCCCGCCTCTCGCCCTATGGTAACTGGAATAGGCTCCAGCCCCCCTGCGACCCTGACAAGGATAAGCATAAGAGAATGGATGGATAGACAGTTCATATGTGTGAAAATGTATTTTGCATATGCAAAAACTTCTGGGCAGATGATCCCCAGAGGGTGAATCCTTATGGTTCTGGTGATGCTAAAAAGTATTTACAAATAGCGGATGAACTGCATTAAAATCTGGTAATTATGTTCTGTATTATTTTTTTGATTATGTATTATTTTTTGCATTTCCTTCAGTTTTCCAATTATAGTGGAGTATTCATCATTTTATCTTTTAGGTGTTTTTAATTACCCATGTTCTGTGTCACAGATTTCTATTCACTACAACAGGGTGCAATAACAGTGCAGTATTTATTTATTTTTTTTGGTTCTGTCCTGTAATTATTATTGTACCTTCTCTTTGCTGATCTCTTAATTTAACCCATTAACTCCATTGCATGTCATGCCCATTATCACACTGACCTTGGTCTTATAGCAGCTGTCCTCCCATCATTACACTCTTGACTCCCTTCTTGCATCAACTTTTCAGTGCCCTCCCTTCCCACTCCCTTGCTTTCTCTCTTTCCCCCTCACCATTCTGCCTCCCTCCTTCTTTAGTTCATTGAAATTCAGGCATGAGGAATGCGAGAGGAAGGATATCTCATGTGTGTGTATTTGTCTTGGCACTCCTGGTTTCCTTGCCTCAGCACTCCTGCCCTGAGCAGTCATTTCCTAACACCTACTGCTAATTGTTTCTCAAGAAGATAATGCCACTGAAGGATGTGTAAGGGGAGTTATAATACGTAGTTTCACATCAAACAATTGGTGGCTCTCAAGTTTAGCACAGGTTAAAAAAAAAGTATGGCATTTGATGTGTGTTTGATGTGATTTTGCCCAGTAGTGTATTGCTTCAAATTCTTGGAAGTTTCCTGGAAATCACTTGTGACCAGATATGAATTTATCTGGTCACAAGTTGAGATATTATATGATTTAAAAAGAGCAGTAATTGTTATAACATAAACGAACAAAGGGCCAGTTGTGTTTAAATCCCCCTTTATCTGTAATCATCTCATTTTACTTTAATAGATCTCCTGTTTTTTTCCCCTCTAGATGCCTCAGGTTTTGGACAGAAGTTCTGTGGGCATTGACCTGCATTTCTGGGGCAAGGCTCTTAAGGCAACATCAGAGAAGATCCAAGATGTAAGTAGTGCAAATGCCATCAATCCCTTCTCTTCTGCTCCTTGAGTCTCTTCTTCTTCTCAAGCCTGAAGTATCAGAGGCACTAGTATTTTTAGCCATGCAGGAAACTCGCCTCTTCCGTTGCTCCCTGTTCAAGAATCACTCACAGAAGAAGCTGAATGATGTGCTCAATACTGTGAGGGTTACATGTACAGTATGTGTTAAAAAAAAAAAACCCTACACTTTTGCAAGTGCTCTGTGAGTTAAAAATATGTATGTTGTGTATCTGCATACATGTAATGTATATGCATGCACGTCCATTATAAATTAATGGATCTGAAACACTAACCACAATGGAACAGAACAGGACTGAAGAGAATACAGTGGATATAGTAGATACTGTTGATTACATTTTTTTCTACAAGACGAATGCAAGTGGAATATAAATGTAAATACACACACACTTGCACAGATGAAAGAAAAAAAATATGAATGAGAAGATAATGAACAAATAACTGAATAAGTAAAAAGAAATTGATGATAAAAAAATAAAATCAGCTTTCACAGCTTTCAAGAACTATCACTATCTAATGAAAGTTAGAAGAAGGAGACATAGTATGTTGGAGCATGTTGTTCCATATATCAACAAGTCACAACTACAATGTGCATGCACACATAAACACAGATACATTATTACATATCTAAAATATTAGACTAAAATAGAATAAATCTAAGAGAGTCAAATAGAACAAATACGGTAGAACATAATGAAATGGGATATATTGGTTTATATATAACAAAGACCACAAACAGTATAAAACAGCATAATGCAGTGTAACACAATAGTGTAGAATAATGTGTGTGTTTATCAGGCAACACATACACACAAATCACTGTGACTGAGATGTGTGTTTAGGCACGTTCACGGTTTGTCCCAAGGGAGTGTGTATCCCATCATCACCTTAGCCAGGGGTGAGAGAGACAGAGAGAGGAGGGTGGGAGGTAGAGGGAGGGAGAAAAAGAAGGACATTCTTTTGAGGTGACACATCCTGTAGGTGGGACCTTTGTATCACCGTGGTGACAGAAAGGCGAGCCAAAAGCTCTCATTACGCACCTCTTCTTCCTTTCAGTTCAGTGTGTGTGTGTGGATGTTTTTGTGCGAGAAATAATACATAAGAAAATGGAGGAAGAGGGAGTGACAGTGACAGACATGAGGGGTGTGTTGTAGCATGTGTGTAGTGTGTGTCCACATGTAAAAGGTAGCTTTGAGTAGGAGTCATAGACTATCAAAGAGCCATTTTCATCACTGACCTCTGGAGCCAAGTTTATTATCAATGTTCAATGTTGACCCGTGCTAATAAATCTGAATATGATTTGAGCCAAAATAGTCCCTGAGGAACTCAGTCCCACTAACATGTAGGAACAACATGCAAGTCTGTAAATGAACATAAAATTACAATTATTGATGGCCTCCTTCATTATCTTCATAGAGGAAATGACATGTAGCAGGGAGAATTGCTGTCTTGGTTGAAGCTATTTTTGTTCTGTCAATAGGAGGATATTTAGCCGTCCTTGTGGCTCTTCTCTGTCCAACCTCTTTGCTTATCTTTTAAGCTATTGTTTTCTTGTGACTGTTTATACTTTAAAATTCACAGGATGTGAATGAATATGAGAAACATAAATATCCCTAATTTGTGTATAATTATCTGATGAAGGTCAAATAACTTAAAATGGATTGCTTACACTTTCCAGCAATACCCAGTAGTTACTCATCCTGCTGTAGGCCAGAAAATGTTTGGTCGTACTTCTCAGCACTGATCAACAGACATGACAGGCAAAAAATATATAAAAATGAAAAGCTAACAGCCAGTCAGGGTTTGAGATACAGCATATAAACCATTTGGTGTTAGGGGTGTGTACTGTATGTTAGACAGAGGTAAAATGATTGAACTCTAGTGAAAAGTTTAAAGGTAGTTTAACCCCCAGTTTATTCTGACTATAGTAACTTCCCACCTTGTATTATCTGAGTCACCAACTTGTAAATATAAGTTATTAATCATGTTCATATCTTCTTTATAGTTTACACATATTGTGCTTCATGTAAAGTGTTACCAGTGTCTCATTTTCTTTGTGCCTGTGTACAGGGAACTCTCTTTTTAGGATGTGGGCTGCTTTTGTGACCTTTCCACCTAAATAATGAGATCACAGTAAAATCCGATTTCTGCTTGATCTGGGCTCACCTGTTTTGTATTTTGCATTTTGTGATTAGTGCTAATTAATGACCATGTTAGCAGGCTAATATTGAAACATTGCTCTAGCTACAGCTTCATAAAGCTTCATGCCTGCAGACTATATCGGATTGTTTAATAATTTGGGAGAAAAAATGTTTATCCTGGCCTTGCTGTCTTGCACAGATGATGGAGCAGGAGAGCTCTCAGGAGCTCCTGAAGGCAGTGTCCTCCCTGTTCCAAACTGGGGGTCCTTCTTCTTTCACCCAGTTGATGTCCAGTGTGTCAAGTCTCTTTTGTGGCTATCCAGAGGGTGGGGGCTCTAGGGTCCTGTCTTTCAACTGGTATGAAGACAACAATTATAAGGTGTTTCTGGGGGTCAATGGCACCAGAAACCACAACTATGTCTATGATGATACTGCCAGTAAGTAAAGAGGGTTTTTAAAAAAAAAAAAAATTCTGTACTCATCACAGACTAATAATCACAGAAACATAAATATACCTGTACCTGCTGTATATGATAGCGCTATATACGATAGTGTTTTGCAGACACCACAAGTAGTTATAGTATGACTTTTTTGAAATCTAAAACAATGAGTAAACAATATCACAAGTTTGCATCACAACACAGACCCATCAAAATATCACAGTCTGCTGTGACATTCAAATTGTCCAGATGTCACAGAGTTATACATTTTCTCACACGACCTGCAAACACTTCTCTGTAATTTTGACTGAAAAGTTTAGATTGAAAGTGGCTGGTTGACCCAGGAAAGAAAATACTACTGCTACAAGGGCCGTTCAGTTTCACTCTTTCAGTGCTTTTCATCATACAGTTTCATTCAACATGGAGCAAGAAATAAATGCAAAGAAAGTGCTGCAATTAAAGTGTGAGTTAAGAAAAAAATACCAGTCAGTTATAGTTAAAAAAAAAAATTTGAAAAACACACCTTCTTACTTCACGTATTTATTTCTAGTTATGCACACTTAAGAGTTGGGCAAATGCAGTCTTTACTGATGCTTACTGTGTATTTGTTACATGTTGTTCGAATTCATTAGCATGAAAAAGTGGGACAGAACTAATTTCACAAGCATAAAAAAAGATATTTAGATCATTCAGTTATCATGTGGACAGAGTTTGCCTCATACAATGGCAAATTTTGTTTCAGAAAATTAGCTGATACGCTCTGATTGGCTATTTTTTTTCATATTAAGATTCTTTAATTGATCATTTACCACGTCTGAATGCTTGACACTTATGGAGGCCATAAGGAAAAATGATTATGTATGAATATCATTTGTTTCTTGTTCTCTTCATCTTTTCCTACCCCTAGCTCCCTTCTGCAATGGCCTGATGCAGACCCTGGAGTCCAATCCTGTCACGAAAATTGTGTGGAATTCAGTCAAGCCCCTGGTGATGGGAAAGATCCTTTACACCCCTGACTCCCCCGCAGCCCGCAAGATATTAAAGAGTGTGAGTGAGACCACCTCCAGCCTGACCCGTCACCTCTCTCCCTTTTCCAGCTCACTTTTGCTCTGCTTCTCCGATTCTTTCAACACTCAGTATCAGTGTAGATGCATACAAACTCCCACCCACCTTTGGAATGAGCTGACTAAAGAAGCAGAGGAAAGCAAAGGGATGGTGGCGGTGATGGGGGTGAGGGGTAATCTGATGCAATGTGAGGACTGGGAAAAGGAGGGAGAGAATTCAGTGTAAATGTGGGGGTGTGGCAGTAGAAGGAAAAACAGATCTGTCATGTCTCTTTTAATGCTCCTGACACAAAACAGAGCGGCGTTCAATTTTTTAGAGCGGCGTTTTGAATGTAGCCAAATTACATAATGTAACATTCCACTTGTTATCTGGTGTATGTTGTTTAAAGAGTATTACAGATTAAACCTTAGATAAACCGTTAGTGGATTCTTTTGATCTCTCCTTTTTTAAAATTTTTAACTGACACTATTCTCTAACAACTGACAGGTCTACCAAACTAATTCATGACAGTATTATTAGCACAGAATGAGAAAGCTGTGTGTTAAATATGCTTTTGTTGTACTACTCCGGAAATATTTTTCAACTTTCATAGGATGTGTGTATTTGTGTTTGTCCAGGCCAACACAACCTTTGAGGAGCTAGAGAGGCTCCAAAACATGGCCAAGGCCTGGGAAGAGGTGGGACCTCAACTCTGGGCTTTCTTCCAAAACAGCGTTCAGATGAACATAATCAGGGTATGATTACTGCACATTCCTGCACACTAATTTAATGCACATTTGCACATCAATTCTCCTTACTACCAATGATATTATATAAAAAGATGGACATAGCCACTGTGAATCCACCCATTAGTTTGTGAAGTCCTATTCTGAGCCCTTCATTTCATTATTTGGATAATAAAGTGGAGTAAAAAAAAAAAACAGCAGCTAATGCTAGCAAGCCTTTTAGCAAGCTGCATCCATATATAAATACACTGCAGATACTGGCCACTTTATTAGTACACCTGCACAGCTGTTTGTTATTGGAAATATTTAATCAGCCAAACTCATCACAGCAACTTGATGCATTTAGGCATGCAGACATGGTCATGACAACCTCCTGAAGTTGAAACTGAGCATCAGAATGAAGAAGAGTAGTATTTTAATGAGGAGTATTTTAGAAACTGCTGATTCACCAGGATCTTCCCACATAACCATCTCTAGTGTTTACAGAAGGTGGTCTGAAAAAAGAGTGAGTGGCAGTTCTCTGGGTGAAAATGCTTTGTTGACTACTTCAAGCAGATAGGAAGGCAACAGTAACTCAAATAATAAATTTGCAAAACAGTATCTCTGAATGCACAATACATAAGACCTTGAAGCGGATGGGCTACAGCAGCAGAAGAGCCACTCCTGTCAGCTGAGAACAGGAAACCGAGGCAACAATTTGTAGAGGCTCACCAAAATTGTAATTGAAGATTGGGAAAAATGTTGCCTGATCTGATGAGTTCTGATGAATGCTGTGACATTCAGATGGTGGTAAGGTCAGAATGGGCATAAACAACATGAAAGTCTGGGCTTATCCTTCCTCGTAACATTTCAGATTGCTGGTGGTGATGTAATTGTGTGAGGGATATTTTCTTGGCACATGTTGGGCTCCTTAGTACTAAATGACCATCAATTAACCACCACAGCCTACCTGAGCATTGTTGCTGACTATGTCACAAAGCTCAAATCATCTCAAACTGTTTTTTTGAACAAGACAGTTGCTTCACTGTACTCAAATGCCATCCAGGACACCAGAACTTAATCTAGTCGAGCACCTTTGGGATTTAGTTGAACAGCAGATTCACAACATAGATGTGCAGCCAAAAAATCTTCCACAGCTGCATGATGGGGAGCTGGAGCCTATACCAGCTACCATAGGGCGAGAGGCTGGGTATACCCTTGACAGGTCGTCAGTCTGTCGCAGGGCTAACATAGAGAGACAGACAACCATTCAAACTTACATTCATACCTATGGGCAATTTAGAATCACCAATTAACCTAACCCCACTGCAAGACAGACATTTGCATTAAAAATGCTCCTGAAAGGACCATAAACATGGTTGAGTTCAGTGACTTGAATTAACAGGTGATATTTCATAAATGCCTACCAGCTACAGCTGCCTGTGCTAGTATCCACCTGTCAGGCACTGAATGAACCACTCAACCATGTGATTCAGTTCTGTGACTGAGTGGTTTGCATCATTAGGTGTGTGGCTGTCAGTCAACAACCTCAAACCTAGTAATGCAAATTTAAAGCCTTTTTATAAGATATATTAGGTATTATTTAAATTAAAAAAAAACGGTACATTTAAAAGCACTAACTAGTTGAATATTATGTCCACCCAAATTATGTCCATGTCTACCCAGCATAGATAATTTGCTACCAGTTAATTAGCATTCAGCAGACGGTGCACTACTCCTGATATTTAGAAATTCATATTTATGACCTCTGTTACGAACCTCTCTACGAACAACCTCTAACATAAAGTTGGTCAGCACAACCTTGAAAAGGTTCATTTTTACATTTTCCTTAATATATTATGCAGCCACCTGAATCAAACCTTTTCTTTTGCATGAGCATGTATTATACTGTATACTGCATATTATGCACAGTAACTCTACCCTCTCTCACGGAAGGATACACTAAGGAACCCAACGGTGATGCACTTCATGGACAACAGTCTGGTGGAAACTGAATTTACCACAAAAGACATTCTCAACTTCCTCTACAATGGACCAGAGCAAGAGAGAGAGGCAGGCATGCCAAACTTTGACTGGAGGAACATTTTTAACGTCACTGACCAGCTCATACGCATGTTCAACCAGTATGGAGAGGTTAGTAACCTGTCTCTATTTCTGTGTCTCTCTAATTTTTATTCCTATTTGCCCAATTTTGCACATTCCCACCACAAAGCATTTGGCCTTTTTGTTAGGCTTTGTCTAAATTTTACAGACAAGAGCGTCTGTCTCCCAGGTCTTCTTCCTGGAGACTGTGCCAGGCCTTTTGACACAGGGCACAACCACTTAACACAGCTCTTCCATCCAGCAGACTGAAAGGTGGCAAGAACATGCTTGCTGTCACCCTGTTCCCTTGTTTCTATTGTAAATTCAGTGATAAAGTAGAAAGTAGGTAGGAATGAGTCACCCTCCTCAAAACTCAGTGCTTTTTTAGTGTATAGCACTTCATTCAAACAAAGTCCTGTGCTTGTAGTATAAAAGAGGGCAAATCACTCTATCCATCCTTCACGCCTTCTCTCTCTCCTTGTGTCTGATTAAAAGGGGTAGGGGTTTGGATTTTGGAAAGAACCCTATCAGTGCAGGCACCTCAATCTACCCTTTGTCTCCCAGTTTAGTGCCAAGACCCTTCAGAGCTCCACAAACAATCCAGGGGGATTTAGGCAATTAGATATAGCTGTCAGCAATCACTGGGCCATAGGATAACTGGTGTAGTTAGCATGAGGTCCTCTTACTCTGTCAGGGGTATGTTTCTCACACTGGCATCCTATTGGAACATGTGTATCAGTGAGGCTCCTTCTTCTCAGCCCATCTCTGAGAGAACATTATTGTGTAGTGATTGTGTGTTCACATAAAGATGAATGGGAAGTGATCTCTTGCCTGTCTTTGAGTGCTCTCGGGGTATTGTACAGTAATGTGAATGAGGACATTAGACACGGTCTACATAGGAATGTGAGAGTGTGGTTAGAGAGCTGTATCTATGGTGCACATGGTGGGAGTTCCACATGGTAATTACACATGTGGTAAATATAGCAAGCATGTGTGAGAAAATGAGATTATACTCGTGCGATTAGTGTGTGTACATTAAATGGATTTTGCTTTCCTGCTTGCATACATGAACTTGCCTATGTCTGCCACTGCACAATGAACATAGTAGGTCACATTTTCCCATGTGACGAGATTACTCCATTGAAATAGCCATAAAAGCAACAGCAATGATTTAGGATTCAGCTCAGAAACTAGATGCTTAGAAAATAAGGAAACAAGTTGTGTGCTCCTTAGCTTTCATTATTTCATGGTAATTGTAGTGTTTGAAGACCTCTTCCTGTTAGCATCTAATCCAGGGGTCTCAAACTCGCGGCCCACGTCACTCCTACTTGCGACCTGCATATTGACGTGAAGAAATATTTTTAAAAATTATTATTCAAAAAGTTATTTAATACGAAGGCAATATGAGCAGAGTGTTACAGGAATAGCCCTAAAGAATGTAGCGTGATGGGCGGTGTAGTCTGTGCTGCAGGGAGAGTCGGAAAGTACGAGGTGCTACCGACGAGAAACGGAAGATGAAAGCATGTAAATATAATAATAACCACTGCAGCCAAAAAGAGTGCCTGACGAGCCCAGTTGTAAGTAAGCTGTCAAGACTGGACTGTACACTGTGTTCGTGTTTTCCTCCGAAACAAAGTTCCGTTGGAGCAGCCTTTCAACGCCTCTCTCTGTCTCTCGCTAGCAAAGTTGATCCAGACAGTAAAGCTAGTTACCCGCTACGAGCCAGACACGGAACCCGATGTATTAGCCAGAGGTCTCTTTACTACGGTTCGGAGTCGCGGACCTGGCCGAGGTAACAAGAGGGTACAAACAAAAAGAAAACAATTTTCACTAGCAGTCAAAAACTAATGTGTACACTTATGTCTGCATTTTTATTTTTTGTAAATACAAACAAAATGATAGCAGAAGTGCTGCCACGTGTCTGGCAAAAAGAGAGTACCAATGTGTTTATTTGGTAGCTCAAAGGCTTCAGTTAAGAGTAAGAAAAAAAATTGCGTTCACGTTTGCAGTTTTGTCTTGTTATACGATATTTGAAATAAAAACAACAACAACAAAACACTACATTTTTGTAAATATTTGTGGGTGTTTTCTTTTTTGTACTACTTGAACACTAAAGTGGCCCTCCAATGAGATGACAGTGCCAGCAGTGGCCCACAGCTCATTTGAGTTTGAGACCCCTGATCTAATCTAATGCATAATCTAACTAGGCTTTCACGTGCACTTGCAATACTATTACATCAGTTTAGACATTATAGAAGAAAGGATTATATTTATTCTTCTGTCAGCACATAGAACAACACCACTGCTTAAAAGGCATCAGTAACCAGACATACATAAAAACATAAATATTTATACTTGCTGAATGCTAAATCATCTCCCCTTTTCACCACTTCTTATGAACACAAATCCATATCCTTTTCTCTGTCTGCAGTGTGTTAGTCTGGATAAGTTTGTGGCCTACGCAGATGAGTCCCAAATGATCCATGAGGCTTTGCACCTGCTGGAGGAGAACAAGTTCTGGGCTGGCATTGTCTTCATAGATATGTATCCCTGGACCACAAGTGTTCCGCCGCATGTCAAGTACAAGATCCGCATGGATATTGATGCGGTGGAGCGTACCAACAAGATCAAAGACAGGTCAGTAGTGAATGACTACTCAACATTTGTAACATTTGGATGAGCAACTCTTACCAAGTGAAAGCCTGCATATAGTTTACAAAAGTTCATCTAAAGGACTGTCAGAAAGGAGAAATGAGGTTATTTGGTCTGATTAAACCAAGATTAGACTGTCTGACATCAATTCTAAGCACCATGCCTGGAGAAAGCACGTCAAACAGTGCACTATGGTGAGCATGCTGCAGGGGTGTTTTTTTTTCAGAGGCAACACAGGGAGACTGGTTAGGGTTGAGGGAATTGAGCTAATAGAGGAAAGCACAGAGACATCTTCCATCTCTGTGCTTTAAATGAAAACAAACTCCACTGGGCTCAAGACCTCAGGGTGGGTTGAAGGTTCACCTCCAAACAGAACACTAAGGACACATAAATCCAATGCCAGAGTGGTTTGGGGACAGCTCTGTGAATGTCCCTGAGCAGTTTGTTAGAGAGACCTGAAAATGGCCCTCCATCATATGTCCCCATCTCAAAGGACAAAAACTAAGAGAATCTTCAAAGAATGACAGAAAAGTCATAAGCCAAGGAATCGCTGTGTCATAACAAGGAAACCCTATGGTGCTTCAAAGCCAAAGGTGCTTTAGCGACATGCTGAATAAAGGGTCTGAATATTTGTGTGACAGTTGTGTGATAGTTTTTCCTGTTGTGCAGTAGTTTAAAGGAAATTTAGTTTTGAGCATAATGTGAAAAGGTAAAGGTGTCTATGCAGTGTAACCCATGTTTTTGATGCTTTTGTTTCATTGGAGTCATTATTTATTTTTTCAAAAGAACAAAATGCAAAAAATATCTGAAAAATGTCTTCTTTACCGTTTAAGTTAATTTATCTTGGGACCAAACAGAAAGCTCCTAATTATAATAAACATCTTTTGGCAAATAACAAAATGCTATGGGCAATTAAAGCATGGGCTTTAATTGTACTTAATTAAAAGTAGAACTAAAACGGATTAGATCAATCAATATCATTTAATATCAAAACCAATATCATTTAAAGCACTAAAAATCCCTGTCAGCTTGCTCCTTCTAGATTTTTTAAAATCTTGTTACTGCCACATTAATGAGGCAATTTATATGGATTTGTCACATTCCCCAGAGGAAAAGCATCTCTCTTCCAAAGGTTTTTGGCTGTTCCATACCTGCCCTTTCATCCAACCATTTGTAGCTCTTACATGCATTTTCCCTTTCTCTTTGATCTCTTATTCATAAGCAGACAGTATGTCAATATCCCCTGGGGTGAACAAGCAGATTTAGCTGTTTGCAGCACACCATCAGGCTGTAATGGAAGCAGTGGGACTCCTGCCTCTATACAATTGAATAATCAGATTGTAAAAGAGCTTTGAGTCAGACTTATCCGCTTAAGTAAAATCAGTGTGCATGGCTTTAAAGACTTTAGGTTTAGGATAATTTATGATTGGAAAAAAAATCAGTGGAGATTGTGGCTGGGATTATTTAATATAACTACAACAACAAAAGCTTATATATTACTCTGATGTGATGAAACACCATACTCACGTAGATCCAGACATCTTTCATTCTTCTGTGTCCTCTCTCTCAGGTACTGGGATCCTGGTCCTAGAGCAGACCCCATGGAGGACCAGAGATACATCTGGGGAGGTTTTGCTTACCTGCAAGATATGATTGAACACGGCATCATTAAAATTCACACAGGCAACGACTGGCCACTTGGGGTCTATGTCCAGCAGATGCCATATCCATGCTACGTAGATGACCTGTGAGTTTACCAGTCACTGCATGTAGCTGCATTTCATTCAAGTAGTGCAGCATTTTTCACAATATGCGTTTGTCTGTCTTTTCATTAAAAAACCTTTAGAAAAGAAATACATAATGCACAAAAATGTGTTGCTCTTCTGGCTGACTAAAATTAAGATTAATGTATTCTGTGCTGAGAGATCACGGAATCAGTGTAATCCTAATTCACCGTCTTCCTCTCTTCTCCTACTTCTACTCTAGCTTCATGATCACATTGAACCGCTGCTTCCCAATATTCATGGTGCTGGCCTGGATCTACTCTGTGTCCATGATAGTGAAGAGCATTGTGCTGGAAAAGGAGCTCCGTCTTAAAGAGACCCTCAAAGCCATGGGGGTCAGCAATGGAGTCATTTGGTACACGTGGTTCATCGACAGCTTCCTCACGATGACTGCGAGCACAGTACTGCTGACCTCCATTGTCATGGTAAGAAAACACAAAGAGCTGGAGAGAAAAGGTGAAAAAAGCTGAAAGTAAGACCTGAACAGAGTTTTGTCAGCTCTTTAGAGTATGTTTATTCAAACCTGCAGCTTGACCCTTGGGCCTTGTGGGCGGGCTAAATGTTTTATTTGCTATCAAAGCAGGCTGTTTTTAATTTGATTCCTCAGCACAAAGTGGCCTGCATGGCACGTTACTTTGTTTTGAGGTAAACTTATTTGATAGTAGATTTGTTATTTAGTTCTTGAACTCATTGAACATATTATTAATGTAATAAAAATCCAAATTACAGTTAAATACCAAATCCTCATATAAACTAATCTATGCTTAACAGGCTATGTGACCTTAATTATAAGGCCCAAAAATACTTTGTGGCTGCTTACAGATTTTTGTGTGGAA
>VVHJ01018711.1:1023-16839 GCA_015107715.1 Tylochromis polylepis
GAGCAGCTGGTCAGCTGACCTGAGAGACCCACAGGGTGTGTAGGGATGTAGAAGCTCAGAGAGGTGAGGCAGGGCAAGACTGTGAAAGCATTTAAAAACAAACATGAGAATTTTAAAATGAGCCAGTGCACTGAGGCCAGCACAGGGTTATATGCTCTCTTTTACGAGTTCCTGTTAGCAGTTGTGCAGCGGCGTTATGAACCAGCTGCAGACGTGAGAGCAACGACTGACTGACCCCCACATAAAGAGGGTTACAGTCGTCCAGACGGGGGCCACTGGGTCTAAACTCCAACAGCTTTGTTTTCATTCATATTTAAAAAGGTTTAAGCTTTTAATGTCATCTAGACATGCCAAGAGAGGTTAGATAGGTCCTGTCCATGTGTCAAAGTCTCCATGGAAACCATACTAATCTCTGAGCTGTCCCTGATGCAGCCATTGGAGTGTGTGTGTGTGAGTGAATGTTAGATGGTATAGACCAAAGCACTGTGTGAATGTGTGTATAATCGGGTTAAAGACCCTTAAAGTAGAAACTACTTACTATATAGCCCATTTACATTTTCATACCCAACTTTATCCAGCACAGTGGACTTCTCTGAGAAGTCAGAAATTAGTCAAACATAACTTTCAATGACTAAAGCAAAATTTTCTGTGCAGGAATGCAGGTAAATAACGGTAACTTGACGTCTTTATCAATATGCTTTTTTGTAAAAGAGTCAATTTAAAAATTCTTGGGTAACAACAACAATTATCTTTTAGCATTAAAAAAATAATTTCAGCTAAAGAGCTTGAGCATACTGATATATTTAGAATTACAGAAACATAAACAATGATTTTGGTAATTACCAACAACAACTTCCACCTTTCTGATTTTCATGAACTACAGTCATTCACATTAAAAGGTTTGAAATATTTCCCTTCATGTGTAATAGAGAATGTATGAACTTGAACTTTCAGAGATACCAGAGATCTGAACGTCAGGTTCGAGTCTGGGCTCTGGCTGCGCCACTCAAGAACATTTACAGCGTGGTTTGAGTGTGCTGAAGCTCTCACGTTGCTGTTTTACAACTACTCGTTGTTACATAAAAAAGAAGGTTGGAAGCCTATAATTAGCTAACATAGCTGGGTCAAGGCTTTTAATGTAACGGTTTAATTACTGCCACCTTAAAGGCTTGTGATAAGTAGCCAATTAATAGAGATTGATTGTATTTAAGATTAAAGCATTAATTATTGCTAGGGCAGCATGGTATCATAGTGGTTAGCACTGTTGCCTCATAGTGAAAAGGTGCTCCACCTTGTGGCCAGGGCCTTTCTGTGTGGAGTTCTTGTTTTTGTGTGGTGTCTCTCCCTTGGTACTCCAGCTTCCTCCCAAGTCCAGTGACACGCAGTGGGGTTGGGTTAACTGATGATTCTAAGTTGCCCTTAGGTGTGAGTGTGAATGGTTGTCTGTCTCTAGGTATTAGCCCAGTAACACACTAGCAAACCCTATGATATAGGCTCCAGCTCCCCCACAACCCTGAGAAGGATAAGTGGTGGATGGATGAAGGACTTCTCTGAGCAGTCTGAAGGAATGGCATCTAATAGACACGTTGAAGCTTTGGACGAAACAATTACTAAAGTTACTAAATAAATGTCAATAATATTGAAAGTAGCTGCATGTAACGATACAGCTGTGAGATGGTTATGAGTTTTCTCTAATTGTTAAAATTTTATTTATGAAGAAATTCATGAAGTCATTACTGGTTAAGGTTAAAGTCTAAAGTTTAACAGAGCTCACCAGGAGGAATTAAAAACTTCTAAAGTAGTGAGACGCCATTTCCTCTCTGCTTTAAGGTGCATATTTGAGAAATATACCAGAGAGCCAAGTAGCTCTGATTCAGAGGAGCCACAGTATCCAGAGCCATACATGGTGAGGATGTCACTGTAATGGTCTCTGGGCTTTAGGCCAGGGGTTCTTTAGGTCTCTCTAGTTTTGGACTTTGGACTTTGTCTTCTGTGTTGTGTTTTGCTGTTCTGTTTATATTGATAGTCTTACTTACGTGCCCATAGTGAGATATCTGAGCCTTTAGTTCTTTGACTATTTTAGTAGTTGGGTTTCGTATTTCCTGCCTCCCTGTGTTTCTTGTGTCTGTGTTTGTATTTCGTTCTGTCTTGCCAGTTATGTCCCTGTGTCTGTCTGATCTCTCAGTGTCTTTCCTCCATTGTTGTCTGGTTTCCCTGTTTACTCTGTCGAGTTCATATAGCTTAGGCCTGGTCTCTGCGTTTGTCATTTCCTGCTTTATTTTGATAGTCCTCTGGCTCATGTTTGTGATGTTCAGCTTTGCTTCCCCTTGTCTCAGTTAAATTTCATTCAGGTGTGCTCACTCTGCACTAATTCCCTCTGTGTATACAGTGTCTGTGTCTCCCTCTGTTCTTTGCTCTGTCTCCCCCTGCTGTGGCTGCAGTTTCCATAACTGATGTCAAAATTAAGCTTTCTGAAGCACTGAAACTTGTAAAGCTTCATTACTCAAAGCTTTTCAACACAATCCTCTTTGGTGGCATCTGGTGGTCGAAAATTTGAAGAGCAGCTTAATTCTACAACTTGAAACGAACAGTTTATGGTAGCCCGCTCTGCAGACCCGAGTCAGGCTGTGGTGTTTTGAACATGTATTTTTCAGGTGAAAAAATAATGTTATGTGTACGTGATTAATAAATAATTTTGATGAATAAACTTTTCTTGTTTTAAAATGTGCCATGGTGTCTCTCCTTTTGTGTCTTAAAGGTTTGGAAACAATAGGGAAAAAAACAGTTTATATAATAATGTAGAAAACAGTCTTATAATGGGTGCTGTGAGGTCCCTGTCTCCATGTGCTTATATAATTCCCCGTTGGCAGGTACATTCATACAACTATATATACTCATAACTACTCACATGTGTATTGCCTCATGTATTTTATGGCAGATCTGATTACTAATTGAGCAGTGAACATGCTCATGAACCAATAAAATAAAACCATAATGCTATTTGGTTTATATTTAGGAATAGGCAGAATGTCCTCTCTTCCTTGCTGGCTCCATGTCTCTTAGTGGTCCCCGAGCACTGTGTTGTTTGGGGTTTTTTGACACATGCACCGGAGCTTCAACTTCAAACAGGCCATCATTAGTTTCTGTCGGTCGGTTCAGCTTGTTGTCAGTTAGTGAGTTCCTATTATACCCTGTTATTGTTTAGCATTTGTTTTCTCCACCAAAATAAAGCTGTGAAAAAGCGTAACAATGGAGGAATTAGAGTAGTTACAGCACTTTCACAAAGACATCTATTGTAATAAAATGTATTACCCACTGCTATGTAATCCATTACTGTGAATTTAAAGGTTATTAAGAAATGACCAGAGAAAAGAGGTTGTTCAGGGAACACTCTTAAACATTTACTCTCTATGCCATATCTCAGAACAAGATCCAGAGTGTGACTAAAGTGGTGGGTGGGCTCTTTATATTTTGAGAGAAGCCAGTTGAGTCTAATAATAGATTAAATGCCACACTGAGGCTGTCATTTTCAACATCTATATAGATATGATTTTTTGCCTCCTGCATGCACCATCTTTCTCACCATCATATCAGCCAGCTCTCTCCTTTACCACTCATTGTTCCTACATTTAAAGCCTCTGCTGTCACTTTCACACGTCTGCCAACAGTAGCACAGTTTCCACCCTGTTGACAACATCACTGGAGGTTGTCATTGTTAACCCAGGCCCAGATCGAACTAGTATGGAATGCTGATTCTAGGTGATCTGCATGTTTGATTTGGCAAAGATTTTATGCTGAATGTCCTCGATGCCCTCCCCATTTATCCAGGCTTTGGACCTGTGCTAGGAGTACACTGGCTTATGACCCCTGTGTCTGGGTTAAGGCCTTTCTTAGAGCCAAACATGGAGTAATGCTTGGCATTTATCTGTAGGCAATTAACCTACCTAATTACATGACCTATCCAGGTGATGATAGCCACCAACAACCGCCATTTGAATACGAAACTATCATGGGATTGAAGATGAACAGTTTACAAAACAACACTTTGAATAAATGGTCAGAAGAATGTGGAAGCGATATAGGCATAAAAATGATACCCAGTGAAAAGCATCTTAAGTCAAATATGGCACCAAGGCCAAGAACTGACACAATGTATTAGATACTAATAAAGTTTTAAGAATATGGTATGATGGGCACACATAATTACTGAGCTATTGGTTTTAGATTCTGCTGTTGTTAGATTTTTGACAATAACATGTTAAACTGCAGCATTTTTTACACATTTTGTACACATCTAATGTTTAAATTCATAACAAAAAATGTGTTACATATATAACGAGGAATATTTTGTGTCATTTTTAACACACCCATTCTGTGAGTACATGTGGGTTATCTGAATCTGCCTTCAGAGGGTGGTAGCTCCAGCTCCAGGATGAAAGCACCTCTCAGATTTCTTAGCAGGCTTTCAGCTGTCCTTAACATCACGAGTATTGATTATGCTGCTCTGATGAACAGACTGGCTCAGTGAAGTATTACGGGAGAGCTCAGTCTGGCCTGGCTATCTTTCACTGCTTGGGAGTTAGCTTTACTGTAAAACATGAAGCCTGGTTGAGCAGGCTAATCAATGTAAGGTGCCAGTAGCTGTGCTGAGTGTCACCATCTGATGTGAGGAAGGGAAAAAAACTATACAAAGGAGCATTTTTTTCTGTTGTATAGGCATAAAATGGCAGACTTTCTGAAACACAGGAAAAATATACAGTAGGTAAGGTATCTCAGGAATGGTTTTATACATATACGTATATGTCTCCAGGAATTTGCTGACATTGGTTGTGTGCGACCTAATATGTCTCTCCACTGAAATGAGCTATCATAAAAATACAGACTGTTCATTTCTTTGTAAATGAACAAATTCAGCACAGGATGTGTTGAATCCAGTGTTCTGAAGTGCTGAAACCATGAGCCCATTGTGAAACCGTCTGGTGAGGTCAAAAACCAAGTGAGGAACTGGATAATCTCTGCAAAGATTTCCACACAATCAGATTTATCTTTGCAACCAGAAGAGTTCAGCCTGTTGGCCATTAGAAATAATGCTGGCTTAAGGCACCAACCTATAGGCTTTATATTTCAGACTTAGAAACATATTTTTTAACCATGTAGTTGTATTTTATTGTGTAATGTATGTAAAAAACATGTGATAGCAATTCTATTGTGGAATGAATAAAATAAATATTTTTCTTATCCGACTAATAATTAGTCATTCTGTTTGGACAGCAACTAACAGAACTTTAAATAATATTACTAATTAAATTTTAATAAAAAAATGTAACACATAACTACTAAATGCTAACCTCTTTAAATGTTTGTTACCATCAGCCATATATGTACCATTAACAAATATGTGTATCTGTCATGTTTTTGGAGATTATCAACCTTTTTGGGAGTTGAGACTTGATCAATCAGTAAACCAGTAAAAATCAGCTAAGAGGCTCAAGGAGGATTAGTTCAATGGGGGAAAATGTCATTCCATCAAATATGAGTTCTGCAGCAGATGAATGGTATTTGAAAGGAAAGGGCAAAAAAACCCCAAGATCTGTGGAAAGTATTTTTGCATCAACAAAGCCCTATTACTGTAAAACTTCACATATCTCGGCAAGGTGTGCAGTGTGTGCTAAAAAAGTTGAGCAAAACGGATGAAGGGAGGAGCAAATAAGAAGAAGTTTGAATTTCATGAGTTAATAACTTGGTTTCTGTTTTAAAAATCACTTGCATCTCCGTTTGTTTCTTTTATAATATGTTAGTGTTAGTAAGACTAACACTAAGGGGGAGATATCATCATCCCCACCCAAGACTGGGCACCGAGCCCCAGGTACAACTGGTGTACTGAAAGCGTTGCGTGCAAGAGCAGCTAACCTGGAACATAGGATCATGGCCAGTTACTAAGACTACGTGAAGTATCCCCTGAAGGTCTACTATAAGATGTGAATGCAGCATTACAGACAATCTGTAGTTGAAGAAATGGTGGCTAAGAATTACAGCAAGCTGCCCGTACCTGAAGCCTTAGAAGCTGCAAAGCAAGGACTCAGAGCCTAGGCTATTTGAACAGGAAGGGAACAATATGAGAACAGCTCCACCAAGGCTGGACACAGAGCTATACTGGAAGAGCATATGGGAGAAGCATACAACACATAGCAACAATGCTCAAATGGAGCTAAGAGCAGATCACAGCAAACCTGCCTGAACAGGATCCAATAAGAATCCGTGATGTTGCCAAAACTGATGAAATTATGAACACAAAAAGGAACATAGATTCTGATCCACCATGCAATACCATCTGGATATGCTATACATAATTTCCCTGAGGATCAATAACTTCTATACTGATTTAGATTGGGTAATGTGTTTAGAACAAAAAAATGCCACATAGTTTGATGGTAATGAAATTGCTCAACCGACAGGCGGCTAAATTCAAAGACACCTTGGAAATAAAAGTGAAAAAAATGATGTGTCAGTCAGAAAAGATGAGGAGGGGAAAAATGTCAGTATCCTCCACATGTAAAACCATTCCTGTTTGGGGGTTGCTTCGTTGTTACCACCAGCCCCAGAACTGTATGTTGATACATGGGGTGATGTCATGCATGCACACACACACACACACACACAAACACGTATGCATGCATGACATCACCCCATGTATCAACATACAGTTCTGGAGCTTGGGGTTGGGTTCAGGGGCTTCCTTTCTCCCCCTTATCCCCAGGGACACGGGGTGTGATGGGAGGATGGGCGCAAACACCTGCCGCCACTGTGCTTCATTTCTAGGCAGCCCCGCAACAAAAGGAAATGGAAACTGCCGCCTTTGTATCTGAAAGATGGCGAAGCTGCATCAAGCTCACAGACGGGGAGCGCGAAAAATACCGGAAGTAGTTTGAATTTGCCTTCAAAATAAGAGGTTTTGACACCATTACTTTTGCTGTACTTGCAGTAAACGCGTGTATCATAGTGGCTCTAAATCAAATACAGCACACATGAAGACAAAAGGCAAAAGCCGCATTTTGCTATTGTAATTATGATTTATATATTTCAAGAATATATTTGACTAAGTTTGATGAAATATGCAAATGTGTATGTTTTATTTTTTTCTTTAATTTTTTCTTGTCATTGCCGTGTCTCCACCCTGTGTCCTGCTGTGTGTTTGGCGTCATGTTTCACAATAACATAGAAAATAAAATGCATTAACTAATAAATAATGCAGCTGATGAAACTCACCAGTATTACTGAGGTGCAACTTTTAACTGTTCACCGCATACATCTCACTAGCACTTTTGTGCTAGTCTGAAATTTGATACATATTTTGCAGTTTATTAAATTTTAATTAATTAATTCAGTTGTAAGATTTATCAGATAAGACAATATCCCCATTTCTCCAGCGGAAGTGGCAAATTTTTAACTTTTTTTTTAGCTTCATCAAAGACTTAATTAATTGGTATCAAACACAAGGTTGTTACAACCTACATCATTGCTGTGGTGAGTTATAACACAACTTAGGGTAAGTTACTATATTATGAGTGAAGACTCAAAAATTGAGACCCCATCACAAAATATGCATCTTAATAACTGTATTGTGCATTGACCAACACTTAAACGTTTTCCTGGGCTCCACCTAGATTATAAAGCACTCAGTTCTGGCTTTTAGATCATGGTCATCTATTGCTAAAAGAAGAACGGTGCTAATGTTTTTCTTACTGTCTTGGTATGCTGAAAAGAGGAGCCGGATAAGAAAAAACATATTTAGTTGTCATCATGCAGATAGTTGTGTTAGTAACAGCTGTGTTTATGTACTATTAGATGTCAAAATGACATCAAGTGAAATTATTCTATTATGAAAAATACTTATTTTATGTTCTTTGGCAGTAAATATGTATGCAATTATTCAAATGAATCGTAACTGAAGTTGTTATCACAGCTTTGAAAACCTATGTTAGTGTAGTAGCTCAAACCTATCTGCTGTGGGGACCGGAAGTGTCGTTGCTGTATTTCTGCAGACTTGACAGTGGCGAGAAGTCACCAGAAGGTGATCGAGAGAAAGGCAAGACATTCTGAGGAGGAAGAAATTAGAGCAGGAGTAAGACAGGGAGAGCTGGAGGTTGGCCCATCATTGCAGTACTAACATTTGATAACGCAGAAGAGGAGCGCAGACAGAGGGGGGTCTGAGGACACGGCAGAGAGCAGCATCACAATCCTGCGGCTCACTGCCACAGAGACAACTGTCCGCATCTCGGTGAGGTAAACACAGCACCATCAGTGTTTTCTGCTTTCTCTTTAGCAAATGAAGCACTGGCGGCAGCACTCGTACCAAACGCTGACAAAATATGCTTCTTCCATTTTAGGTGGTCAGACAGGACTCTGTCACATTTATTGTCCCTTCACAGTTATTCAAACGTACGCCACTTTTTCCCTCACTAGTCGGCTTTAATGTCGTGAATGTTGGCTGGCGACACAAAGCTATGTCTGTATAAAATAATGAAGCATCCAGTTTTAACTGAGGTCTCGCAGAATTAGATAAGATTTCTTTTTCAGGGCTATTGTTCTGTATGTTTGCTGGTTGTCAGGGATCATTCTCTCATTCTTGATGGTTTGGGGTTACAGCCATACAGGAGACATATTCATATAGTTAATATTCAGTCATTCAGTTTGAGAAAGAGCTTTTATGTGGCTTACCCTTCTGGTTTTTACTGAGCTTCATTTGGGGCACTGAAGCAGCTCCATCATTAGGTTCCAGATGGAGTGAGTACGGGCATAGGTGGTGGGGAAGAGAGGAGCACACAAAAATAACCTACTTAAGGTCCATCTCAGTCCTGGCAAAACTGAGGTTCTAGTGATTGTTCCTAGCAGCTTCTCTAAAGAGGGTCAGTCATTACATCGGGCCCCTTGCCACCAATATAAAATCATCTGCTAAGAATCTTGAATTGTTGAACAGCATTTGAAATTTGAATCCCATGAAACACTGGAAAACTCAAACCCTTACTGGCACACAGTGATATGGAAGTTTGAATTTTGTCTTGATTATTGTGACTCACTTTATCTCTCAATCCTCCTTAGGCCACCGTAGGCTGCTTACAAAAACTAGCTGACGACACGCCTGTTCTCTCATCTCTTCACCGGCTGCCAGTTTTCATTTTAAAATGGAATTAATAAGATGAATTACTACATGACCAGGTTCCCACATTTATAGCAAAGCTACTGACACCTTATTCCAGCATTCAGTTCCTCTGATCGTCTGCTCAGAGTCTTTGTTAACTTCAGAACAGCTTTCTTCAGCCAGTCAGGTTGGCCAAATCTGCGCTTTGTTTTAAAGGCCTGCTGAAAACTCATTTTTATAGGTTAGCTTTTCCTTGATCTTTCAGCTGTAATTTAAGTTCACAATCTAATGTGTCTGTGGAAGTCTATGGAAGTGTGTATCTAGTACTCAGTGTCAGACTGTACACCTGTACAGTGGAACATGTACATTTATCTTAAATGCGTTGTTTTATCGATACTGTGAAAAACGTAAGTTGATGTTGTTACTACTGTGGCACTTTTTCACCGTGCTGATGTGTAAAAATATTAATTTATCATAATATTCTTGCTGTTCATTATATTACTGTTTATAATAAGATGGCTAGCATGGCTATTTACAAACACCAAACAAGTGAATAATTAATAAAAACATATATATATATATATATATAACATAGGCTACTCTTGCTTACGCCAACAACAACACAACCAAGAGTAGCCTACACTGTGCTACATACTTTGAGATCAAAGTGTGTGTGACAGATGGAGACAGATGAGTGAGTCTAATGAAAATGTAACCATATGAAGTATGGAGTTCAAAAATATAGATAACGTGACTGTGCAAATGGTAATTATAATGAATGAAAATAATCATTCAGTAATGATTCTGAATGAGAGAAATGCAGTAATATCATGAACAGCAGGTCTCTCTGCACAACAGTCATCAGTCATTATTATCCATTAATCAGTTGTGGATAATGGATAATAATGACTGAGTTTTTTTAGTCATAGAGTAAAAAAAGAAGAAGAAGAAAAAAGACATTTTCTGTGAATGAACAAAAAGCTTATATTTTACAGTTACAGGACAGAACTATTAGAACTTTCTCTGTAATTTTGCACTTTTATCATGTAGTTTCATTAGTCTGGCCCATTTGAGATCAACGTGGATGTGATGTTTATGTGTACAATGAGTTTGACTCCCTGTTCTGGAAGAAAGGTTCACAGCTGGATTTTAAAATGAGGAGTGCTGGAAGAGAAACCATGGCCAAGTAACTACGACCTAAAAGTCTTTTCTCATCTTGCTGTGTTGGAATGAGGCCTTGAGGAAGGTGGGCAACTTTGTACTGAGTCTCTTCTTCCACGTTTTTACTTCTTCAGGAGACAATTGTGCTGCAGGCCTGGGCATACACTCTATCTAATTCAAGGCCAGTAGTAGACAATAAGCATTAGCACAGAATTGGTTAGTTAGGAAATTATAGGATTTATGTGATTTGATCTTATGAGTTGTATTATTTAATTTAGATATTTGCTTTGCCCGTGCTAAATTGTTTAAATAAAATATCCTACCTGCATTTAATCTTTTCCTTTTTAACTCTGAACTTGTGTATGTGTATGGCATCTTTTAATGGTTCTTGGTTGTTCTCATCCTTAAAACAGATCTCCAGGACTTATTTTTGTGACTGCTAAAGTATGACCTAGCCATTTTATCAAGTGCAAGGATTAGGGGAGAGCGTGACTGTTGGTTGCAGCTAACTGTGAGGGTTGCTAGTTGGTTGCATGATGCGAGGATATTAGGACTGTCACTCGGATGTACTCAGTTACAACTAGGCAAGCCTCCACGCTACCGGCTTGAGTTAGATCCCAGTTACCCCTGTACAGGACATCTGTTTAAAGGGTCCAAGTTTCTCATCCTACAGCTATTAACCTAATAGGCTAACAGAAACTAACACATCTGACAACAGAGCTCTCTGCATTTAGACTAACCATGCCATGACAATCAACAATCAAACCACCTCCTTTGAGCAAGCACTTAGGTACTTGTATAGCTAACTATCCAAGTGGAGTTTTTGTGAAGGAAGCACCATCTCTTGGTGACACTGTGCAACTGAGTGAAAGCGGCGTGTTTATAGTGGAAAATAGATATGCCCCAGGAAAAGGAGGGGGGGCTCCCAGCGAGTGGCAACTGGCTGACAGGAATGTAAACATTTAAGATATGTGTACTGGAAAACTAATCATTTTTGACTGTGACTTTACAGGGCTCTTCTTCCTTCAGTTTGCTGTAGAAATATGCTATACTTGTTTGAATTTGTTAAGGATTGTGTATTAGCCCGCCTGGAGTTGTGTTTTTGAGCTGATTTTGTTGAGTTTTGTTTTTTACCAATAACTATGATCTAATATACTCCTGTTTAAAGTATCGTGCCTTATCTGATAACACATGTTATGAGATAATATGTTATTTAATTTATTGTAGAAAAGAACCTTAAAAATTAAGTAAAGACCTAAATTAGGACATGTAAGCTTTAATCTTGAAGTTTTTGAAATGTCAGTTAATTAGCACAGCCTTTATCTTTCAAAATGATCTCTCGTCCTTGTGTGCTGTCCTCTCTCTCTCTCTTATATCTTCCTCCATATCTGAGAGTTTGTCTTTTACTAAAGACAGCCACTGTGCTGGTATCTACAGAGAACAGTTTGTTTGTGCTGATATTTGTTGAGCTGTTTGAAACGTTGCATTGCTATTATATCTGACTTGAAAAAGACTGTATTATAGTAACAACTATGATGTGAGACTGCACCTGCTGGGCACATCCTGCATGATATTTACAGTTTCGCTCTTGAAATTGGTTGCAAGTAAGGTGCTACGCAAAAAACCTCCTTGTGATTCCTTTGGTTGCTAGCAGATTGCCACAGTTGTCTGTAGTTTTTCATATTTGTCTGCAAATACTTATAAACTATGGTAGAACGTCAAAAAAGCACAATGCACTTATTAAAGCCATAACAAACTGCTTCTTAAGGTTAAAAATCCATCCATAAACCTTTTCTCATGTGTATATTTTCACTGCTGTTTTTATTTAAAAGATTATATTTAAACTAAAAGTGGGATTTTATAAAGTTTTGTTGAGAGATGGAGAATAGTGCTGTGCAATACTGAAGACTTTGGTATCATTCCGATACCAAGTAAATTAATTCAATTCAATTTTATTTACACAGCACCAAATCACAACAACAGTCACCTCAAGGTGCTTTATATTGTAAGGTAGACCCTATAATAATACATACAGAGGAAAAACCCAACAATCATATGACCCCCTATGAGCAAGCAGTTTGGCGACAGTGGGAAAGAAAAACTCCCTTTTAACATGAAGAAACCTCCGGCAGAACCAGGCTCAGGGAGGGGCGGCCATCTGCTGCGACCGGTTGGGGCGAGAGAAGGAGAACAGGATAAAGACATGCTGTGGAAGAGAGACAGAGATTAATAACAAGTATGATTCAGTGCAGAGAGGTCTAGGAACACATAGTGAGTGAAGAAGAAACACCCAGTGCATCATGGGAATCCCCCAGCAGCCCACACCTGCTTTTAAGGGCAGCATTGCCAATACCAATACTGATACTTTTAGGTGATGTAGGGGAGAGTGGTGTGTCATGATTTATGAGCTGAATCATCGTACATTTATCAAATTTGAACACATTGTAATGAGCACCAAACAACAGTGTTGTGATTTTTACTATCCACAATAATTAGTTAACACAGTAAACAAAATGCCTTTCAGCTTATATTATATATTGATACTGTTTTTTAGAGACCTGGAATGTAAATTTGCCTGTCTTTAAAGGACTTTGGGTCAGTTTCTGTTGTTTAAATGTGCTATAGGGTAAAAAGAATTGATGTGACAGTCAACAGAAAAAGGTTCAGACATTTTCATGGTGCATGTTTGAGGTATATTTTTTAATTTAAAAAATGATAATGAAATGTATTTAACGCAGTTATGTGGGATATATACATACTGGATAGAAACAAGTATTGATTCAGCTGCGTTAGTATTGATCCGATGATGATACCAGTGTTGGTATCTATTAAGGTTGGGCGATTGGACGAGTATATCGACCATCGACGATAGGCTGAGCCTTTCACCGATCGTTTTTACAAGCGTGATTTATTGATTTATTTATTTGCCCATGAGTAAGTTTGCTAATAATGTCGGTTGAAGCTAAGAGAAGCTTCAACCAACGTTTTAACGGCACGAACAAACGCCCCCTCTTCAGAGCGCGCCCAAACGCAGCGATTCATTTACTCAAACTCAGAACAGAAAGAAAGAAAGGCAGCAGCCTATGTTCAGAAAAAAACAAAAACATTTTACTTAAATAAAAATTTAAAAAATCCCACAATGGTGGGGAGGGAAACAAAGAGAAACTGGCTTCTTTTCCAACTATAACCGTGTTTACTGGCCGGTCCAGTGTTTCTCTGTCTTACACACACAACAAATACAAAATTAAACACAAAGGAAGTTAAAAATCTAAATGTCTCTTCCAGCGAACATTAAATAAAAATCTCCGACATAATGTTAAGTCTTTTGTGCGATTTGGCGCATCTCACATAGATAAATGAATAATCCAAAAAGTAGCTGTATTAATACTGAAACAAGAAAAGAAGGTCAAATATTCCCTCCAAACAAAACGTAGAAATTCTAAACATGCAAATCAGTCCGTGCATGATTACGTTGCTCCGCCCATCAAAAAGTCACCTGCACGAATACATCGCCTATTGTCGGTTACTGGACTGATGAATGTAGGTTGGAACATTTTTACATATCGCCCAACCTTAGTATCGATATTTGGATCAATCTGCCCGCCTACTGTATATATTGATGTACATACTGATGCTTCCTCTGAAGCTCCCCTCGCTTTTGTTGTCATCTGGGAGGCCTCTTGACTGAGCGCTGAGGGGAGTGACTGTAGGATGAAACTATCTGGAAAGATCATCAGGTACACAAGCGGGTTCTCATGTAATGGTGCCATCATAATGTGATTATGACGAATAACAAATTTTTGAGGCTAAAGTTAGAAATGATATTTGTAGAAGTGGGGTGCGTCTAAAAAGACATAAGGTCTCCTTGATACCGACATTTATTGGCTTATTGGGATATGTTTGATATGCCTTAAAAATGCTCCATAACACAACACTAGAGTCAAACCCATATGGCCATCATCTGATATAATCACAAATCCATGTTGTCACGTATGAGCCAATATTTTCATCACACAATAAGGCAGAAAAAGATGCTGGGGAAAATGGTGCCACCACATTTTTGTAGTGACACTAAACATCACATGACATTGTATGTTCCAGTAGTCGATTTTGTTTAGGACGACTCCTAACTGAGAAACACGACCTGGAAATATCTGTGTGGCGGCCATCATAAGAGCTGTTCCAATTCTCCAAATACTAAGGAAAGGAGCTTCAGTGCTTCCTTTATTCCTTCCTGTAGCATAGAATAAGATGGACCATCTTTTAGGAAAAAGGAGAAAGAAAAAATGCTCTCCCAAAATTCACTGCAACGGAAATTCATGCAATCACTCATGAAAACAATTGACACAATAAGCAAAGTTGCGCAGCTCGTGTAAATGTTAATTGAAAATAGGGCTGCAATGATTCATTGAGTACTTAGAATAATTCGATTCTAAAATATTCTCGACACAAATTCTTTGCGTCGATGCTTCTCAAATGCACAGCTCTGTAGCGTGCCACTTTAATAATGGAAACACGAACATGAGCGTTTCACCCACATTTGTGACTAAAAACAGATCTGCAATATAAACGTGTTTAAGAGCAACGTGTGGATAACTGACGCTGGAGCCAGTATCTGTTTACACACCACGAAGAGCAAAGAGGAGGAGCTGTGACTGAGATGGTGAGCTCAGGCTGAGTGAAAGTCTTTTTCCATTGCATCAGGTTATTATGCAGGTTATTATACTCGGCTCTAAAAATCTTAGAAATATGGTGTCTAACCAGATACTTGGTTGGATGGCATCACCTTGGCCTCCAGTAAGAGTGTGAGGAATCTTGGAATCGTTTTTGACTGGGATATATCCTTTAACATTAAACAAATATGTAGGACTGCTTTGTTCCATTTCTAATCTCTAAAATTAGAAATATCCTGTCTCAGAGTGCTGTTAAAAATCTAGTTAATGCACATATTACTTGTAGGCTGCATTTTTGTGATTCATTATTATCAGGATGTCCTAAAAACTCCCTAAAAAGCCTTCAGTTAATCCAAAATGCTGCAGCAAGAGTCCTGACAGGGACTAGAAAGAGAGAGCATATTTCTCCTATACTGGCTTCCCTTCATTGGCTCCCTGTTAAATCCAGAATTCAAAATCCTGCTCCTCACATACAAGGTCGTAAATAATCAGGCCCCATCTTATCTTAATGACCTTGTAGTACCATATCAGCCCATTAGAGCACTTCGCTCTCACACTGCAGGCTTACTTGTGGTTTCTAGGATGTTTAACAGTAGTATGGGATGCAGAGCCTTCAGTTTTCAATTCAATTCAGCCAAATCAAAACAATAGTCGCCTCAAGGCACTTTATGTTATAAGGTAGACCTACAATAATACATACAGAGAAAAACCCAACGATCATATGACCCCCTATGAGCAAGCACTCTTGCTGCATCATTTTGGATTAACTGAAGGCTTTTCAGGGAGTTTTTAGGACATCCTGATAATAATGAATTACAGTAGTCCAGCCTGGAAGTAATAAAT
>VVHJ01018714.1:3076-20091 GCA_015107715.1 Tylochromis polylepis
TATATATTTTTAAAATGATATAGGTGGAAAATTTCAAAGTTTTTAGAGTAAAACTTAAGATGCTTGGAACGAAGGCAAAAAAATAAATAGATAAAAAAATCACCTCAATTGTAAAACACACACAAATACCTTTATTTCTAAAAATTTGGACGATTGAAAGATGTGTTAAATCTATGAATGAGTATTAGGGCCACATTCAGAAAAAAAATATATTATTGATCATTTTGAGATCAGGTAAAAATGTAAAAAAAACCCCACACATATGGGGATACGTATAAGGATGCTGAAGAGATGGTGCAGAAAGCTGCTTCTGGTCAGAAGGAAAAACCACGCAAACTTGGAAGAGTTGGCCGGAGAGCAGATGCAAGGACATCGGCTCGTGCAAAAAAAGAGGATGTATGTTGTATCAAAGAACATGACAAGACAGTTGATTGTTTCACTAACTCATCTACACAAGGCATTTTGTAGTGGGTATAGGAGCCGTGGCAGTTGTTTGACTTGAAACAACAACCCATTCGAAGTTTAATCTTGAAATTTTGACTTTAATCTCAAAATGGACACTCATTTTTCTGGGTTTTTTTCTTTCTTTTTTTCCCTGGCCCTAATATTTTGGCACATAAATCAGTTTGGATGACACTTATTGTTTACATCACAAGTGCATTCTTTTGTTCAACTAAGAAACCATCATTCATGCCGACAAGAGTCAACCTCCATTAATTTCTGTTGTTTAGTTAAATGACCAGACAAACATATGTGTCTGACCGATGACCTTGCACTAATTTTTCAGTGTGACATTCAGTATCTAGGTGTGGCTGTGTCCATAATTGTGTCTCCACAAATGTGTAGAAGTCTGCAGTCACATATCTGTGCACATGGCCCTGTATCCGTGTGTAATGGGGTGGCATGGCAGTGGCATCTGTAACAAGAAAAGGGCTGAAAGAAAAACCTCAGCTGGCTTCTTTTGTTTTCAAAGCGCATATGGCCATGTTCAATTCTGTTGCCTTGTATTAGAGACTGAAAGAACCCTTTATGTTTGTGTAAAGGAGTTTTGTATGCGTGAATTAGTCTTGTTAAGCCAGTTTCATGGTCTTTTCATCAATGTTTTTCACTTGGGGTGTCTGTAGCAGTGTGGATAAATGTGAGAGGTTTCACTTGAGTGTGCTTTGTGTAGAACTTCTAGTGTGGGGGTTTGTGTTTGGGGACCTCAGTCTATGTTCAAGATAGTCTACTCATTTGTGTGTACAATTTGGGGTTTTCCCAGGTCTGGCTAATATCAGCAGTGTTTAATCAAAAACAGACATATGCTGACTCCAGTTTGACTCAACGGCTCTGCAGTCTTTCTCTCTCTTTGTCTGTTGCGCACACCAACGCATGCACACATATTGATTAGAGCTGGATAAACAGGAAAGTTATCAGTCTCAGGGGTGGTACTTGTTTCACAGGAAGGAGCGATGGATATAGGGAGCAATATAGTTCTGGTGCACACACGCAAAGTCTGGCAAAGTTCCTTTCTAATATTAGACCGACTGACTCCATTTCATAAAGAACATAGCCTCCCGATGTCTTTTAGAAAGAAACTCCCCTCACAAACTTCATCATGGGCAAACTGAAACATGAAGCAAAAAAGCAAAGAAAAAAAGCAAATCAAAACAAAGAAAGAAAAAGAACAATAAGAGGTCTGGTTCCTCAGATACTGAGGAAGAAAAATAGAGTTTGTCAGAAGATTCAGCTTCACAGCAACAAAAAGAGAAAGAAATATCAAAGCCGAGGTTCAGCTTTGGTGTTATTTTTTATTTTTTTTAAATTTTATACAATGTCGAGATTTTTTCTCAGAATAAAGGCATATGTAATGCGATCAGTGTTTTAAACAAAACACTTAAAGCCTCTTCTCCTCCCTTCTCCTTTGCCTTTGCAGTCACAGGGAAATGCTTTTTCTCCAGACGAGAGAAATATTTTCTTTTTGTGTTGTTTATTTTTCTCCTTCCTGGTTTGCATATCTTTAGCCTCCAGCCAAGTGCTGTTAATTAGGTAAACAGGTAATTCCCAGCACAAGCCATTTGCTCCTTGTGCCTATCTGCATATGTTTGTGTGCATCTGTGCACAAATATGAGCACATGCATGTGGAAGAATGCAGGGGGAAAATTCAGCATAAAACACTACAATAAACAATAGTGTAAGTGCGCATGGAGAAATAGAGTTGAAATGCGCATGGGGAAGTCGAGAGGTAACTTATGCATAAAGTCATGCATTATTGAACAGCAGCATTTGAAAGGTGGAGGAACACTACTTGAAAGATCCCAAAAAGATTTCTTTGAATGCCAGTTACCATACCATGCTTTTGGCTGAAAAAGAGAATGAAAAAGATGACTAAGATAGAAAAGGAGAAATGAACATTACAAAAAGAGAGAATGTGTGAGAGCTGTGATATTCCCTCTCTGTGTGTCAGGCTCACTGGTGTGTGACATGTCCGTCTCAGTGGGGACTTCCAGCCTTTCTCTGCTCATCTTTTTTTCCTACCCATCATGCTGTCCACCTCTTTGCTATCTTCTCATATAGCTCTATTTCGCCTCCCTTCACTGCTTTGTGGTTGTTCGACCTTATCATCTCTACTTTTTTCCTTTTCCCCATCACATATAAATACTTCCCACATTCGTCAAATATTTACACTAACAAATGATAAAAAAAAACGTTTCTACATTTAAGAAAACAAAAAAGCAAAAAAAACAACCCCAAAAAACCTTCACAGACAATCCAATGCAATTAATTTTACATGGTATTAAGTTATTATTGTGATTCAGACAGCCTTATAGTGTAGGTGTGTTTATCACAGCAAGTGGCCAATCACTAGTTATTGTAACACAGCTGCATTAATCACACCTTCACTTCAAGCAGAATTTGAATGAAGTGTTCAAAAGTTACACAAGCAGCCCCTTTATGAAAGCTAAAAATCAAGCAGTTATGCAGACATCAAGTCATGACCTGTTCTGATACAGTAATATTGGTTTTGATGGACAGAGTTTTATCGGCAAAACTTTTCAGACATACAGAAGTGTAAGAGGAATTTATTTATGCATAATATTCTGATTTCTTAGTGACTTTCAAATTTGACATGTGCAAAAACATTATCTGAAATTCATATATTAGAGTGTCCATTTATATGGGTTTGGAAGTGCATACTTCCAGTTTAACAATGCTACAGTGGGTCTTATGAAAATACAGTTTTATACTTTATATTTTTCATATGACACAAATACCATAAGGGGGTGTGGGGATCCATCCAAGAAACAAAAAGTAATTCAAAACTACAGATGCACCAATTGCAGTTTTCCTGATTGATCTCTACACTGATTTTGATTTCTGATTTTACCAATTCCAATTTTTCTTTTTAGAATTATAATTGACAGCATATACAAGAAAACAAATTAGTTTTTTCAGTGAAGAATATTCTTTTGGTAACAAAAGAAATTGATAAAACTCTCAAACTACAGTAAGTTTCTTACTCAGCCCTAAAAGAAAGTGCTCTGTTATTGGAAAGAGGCACAAATAATTTACTGAAAATCAGTTGCTGGACACCCACCCTCACCTGTACATATGCTATATTGACAAAGGTATTTGCTAAAAACAGGATATTGACGCTTTTCCCTTTTTTCAATTTCCAATTTTTCTATTAAATTCTCCTCAAAAATACTTTGATCCTTTGCTTATACCGAGGCTCCTGGCTTGTCTCAGTGGTGGATAAGTTTAGCTTTAGCCATTTTGACTTTTTAGCATTTATAAAATGTTTACATAAGAGAAGGTGATTTAGGTGTATGATTAGGTTTGATGTGATAGTGGAACACAGCTTTTCATGTCATTTTAAATATGAAAAATTGTCTTCTAAACCAAGGTCAAACACTTATACTTCATAGGTCAAACAGTCTTAGGTCACAAAGCAATATTTTGATAATTTGATGATTGCATCTGGTTGCACTATACTGTGGTGTAGAATAGGAGGTGACTTAGATTAATATGAGCAGCATGCATTGAAATAAAATGACAATATAACAGATTAGTGAATGTTCCTCTCTTTATCACAGTTCTTCTAAATAACTAGCAACTGCATGGTGCTGCTGCCTGATCTGTCTTGTCTCTCAGTGTCCCCTTAGTCTCCCCTTTTCACAGTTATGATTTTTGTTTTTCTCTCTCTGGAAAGTTAAAGTGTGGTGTGAGATCATATGAAAAGTGCTCATTGCACAAGTCTTACATTAAGTGGATGAAAATTGGTTAATTTTTTTCAGTTGCTGATATTAGTGAAGCCATTATTGATATAGGCCACTCAAAAGTGATCACCTGATTGCAAGAAATGATATGACCATAACTTTTCTTCCCTTAATTAAATTCTGGAGATGGATACTAGCTCCATTATGTAGGCGCATTAATGCCACCACATCCCGCCATTATTTAAGGCTGACATGATTAAATCACTTCTCTCCAACTTGACTTATTCTTAAGCTTGCTTTACACTGAGTTCTTGCAGTCTACAAGCACAGAGGTAGTTTTTTTTTTTTTTTTGTCTTATGTATTTCATACATCATACCTTGTCCAACTATGTCAGTTATAAAAGCAAGTCATTGGTATTGTGGTACAATGCGCCCAGCTTTTTATATGATCAGAGAAGGTGAGGCAAAGATATGAATTTAAACCGCGGCAGCTATCAGGTCATTGGTCTGAGACAACAAGAGGTTTGGTTTAGTTTCAGCCCTGTGACAAAACATTTACTTTTATTTTTTTTCTCTTATATATACAAAATTAATACTCAGTAGTGACAAGAAAGTCTGCTTTTTAAAACCTTATAAAAAAAACAAAACAAAAAACACTAAATATCACAGGCAGTTGTCCACAGTTGTTTGTATTTGTTGAACATCTTTGGAGACAATTTAAGTCTTTATGCTTCTTTGATATAATCAAACATGCTTTACCATTGCGTTGCCATTTTTTAGGTCTCTTACGGAATGTTTGATTTGGTTCAATCAGGGCTCAGGCTGGGACACTCAGGAAACATAGATTTGTCCTTAAGAGACAGCAGCATTGTCTTGGTTGCCTCTGTAGGCTTGTTGTCCCCCTGGAAACTTAACATTTTAAAGTCTAAATTGCAAGTGGACATTTCTGTGTACTTCCCCAATTCAGTGTATTTGAACAGTCCTGGTTCTGAGTTTTTCTACCTCATGACTTTTTTTTTGCTGTTGTTTTTACTCTGATATGCACTGCAAGCTGTGAAACCTTATATAGACAGGTGTGTACCTTTCCAAATCACATCCAATCAATTGAATTTCCCATCTGAGGATTCCTATCAATGTGAAGAAACATCTCACAGATGATCAAAAGAAACACAAGGCACTTCACTGTCACAGCAAAGACAACACTTCAGATATGTCAACATGATATTTTCCATTTCCATCCTTTTTTTCTCTCTTCTCTTTCTCCTTTCTCGTGTTGAGTGCACAATCATGGGGGAAAAAAGGACGAATTTTAATGATTTCAGTTGTAAATTCAGCTTCTCTGAGATAGCTTGCTGTGTGTTTCATTTTTCTTGGCATAAAACTTTATACTGTCTGGAAATATTTTTTTTCTTCCAATTTGTATGACAGAAATCATAAAAAGCTAGACTGAGTATTGCCATTCAAAAAAAAATCCTTTTCTTTTTTATGTAAAATTAAATCATAGTGGGTTTTAGTTAGATGCATGAGCCACTGAACATTTATGAAGTCATTGAACTGGCAAACATTAGATAATATGAGGTTATAGACACAGTGTGAGTTCAGCTTCCATCTCTCCATTTACAGAAAATATAAAGAAATGCCTCAGAGACGCCCTCTGCATCAAACAGGAATAACCTGAATATGCAATTATGTGACATCATATGAGTTACAGCTTTTATGGTACCCATAGTAACAAGGAAGATTTGATCTCCATTTTGACCCATCTCATCACAGGTGACAATGGTTTTCCTTTGCAGTCTTTGAAATGTAGGAAAAAGAAATAACTAGCCTCTTTAAAGGATTGTTGAATCTTTGCATTTAAAATACAAACTCACTAACTTTGTCATTTCCTGAATGCAGTTAAAACTAAGTCTAATTCAAATGAATGACATGCACTTTAGCATAATAAATCTTGTCTCTAAAACAACCGCTTCACTCTCTGGGAGTCATGGCAGTCACAAAATATCATTACCATGCAATTTCTATACCATATATCTATAATCACATTTTAAAAGCCAAGAGAATGATAAAATATTGGGGGAAAAGAATGAGAAATGAGAGGAAAGGGAAGGGAATGAAGGAAAAACATTCAATAGTTTTTATGTATAATAGTAATTCAATTTACCTGCCACTCTGACTGATTGCAATCAGCAAGGGCCTTTTGCCTTTGTATTGGATCTGAGGTAAATGCGGCTGAAATCTAATTGAACAGCATTGTGTTGTGTCTCCATGAGGCAGCCTACTGTTTATTGTTCCGCAGAGCTGACTATGCGCTTGTGTATGTGTCATCTCTGCTTTTCTTTTTCTGCCCCTCTTGTCCTTTATTCTTGGACTTTGTGTTGGAAGTTGCCAGACATTTTTCTTTGTAAAACTACAAAGTCCACAGTAAATGTGGTCCAAGCCTTATTCAGACTATTCTGGTGAACAAAAAAGCCCACCAAACATTTGTAAAATGGAAACAAAAGTTAACTTTTCTATTGCTAGAGAAATTTTAGGCAGTAATTACAAAGTCAGTAGTTGTCACTCAAAAAGTAAGCAAACAAAAATCACTTTTCTTTATCACCCTTTCAACTTTCTTTGCAAGTCCAAATAAAAGACAGTTTTTAAGAAGCCAAGTTTCTTCCTAACCAACAATATCTGGACTCAATCTGCTAAAGTTTGTAAAGTCAACAAGACATATTGATGAAAACACAAAAACATCATGCCTTTAAAATGCTTATTATATCAGCAGCTGATATTTGAATGGGATCTATATTTAACTGTAATGGCAAATAACTATCACAGTTACAACAAAGCCATTCAATAGACTCATCACAGCTAGAATGTCAATGGTGTCCTGGGGGGTTTTTCTCTCTCAAGAAGAATTAGCGCAGGCTCCTATAAATCCAGACATTGTAATTAGACAGAGATACTACTGACTCCCATAAATCCAGGGGTTATAAGTCTATTTCCTGTCAGGAGAAGGGCACACTTCCTGTCAGAATGACAGAAGAGGTCAGGAGTCAAAGAGGGAGGTCACTACTCTGTTTCTCATCAACACCCACCAGCCTTGTCTCTTTCTCTCGATTTCTATAATCTGCTTTGCTGCGTCCTTTCTTTTAATTTTACATGAGTTCCTTGAGCAGTTGATTTAATTTTCAGCATCCCCCATTTTTCTTTGCTGCTCACTCTTCCACTCTCACTTTCTCACTCCATCTCTTGTTGTTCTTCTCACACCAACATCCTCTCCCCTAAGTCCCCCAAGGCTAACACAGACCACAACAGACGTGACTATATCACCCATTCAGCCTCCCAGATCAAATTACCATGGACAAAACAGAGTAATAAAAAGCAATGGGTTGTTATATGAGGTACACACTCTAAAGCAGAACAAGTCTTTCAGCAATCTCATCTACAATTGTATCTTTGCCACTTACCTACTTCTTTCTATGATTAAGTGACTTTTGAAAAATTGCTGGATTGTAAAGTAATAATGGCATGTTTGTTAACCTTAAGTGCCATAATACCAAACATAAAATACATCAAATTAAATGCATAAATAAATAAAATATTTTCAGGCTATCCACTTTTCATAAACTTTTAGCAAAAGAGTTTAGCCATGCTAGTAGCATAGCTTTAAGAGTGTCAGTGCTGGTCAGTCAAATTTCTTATTTTTCCTCACTCACCACCAGCAGGTCTGTCATAGGATTTTTACTCTTTAGTTCTGATTACCTTTGCACTATGGTTTCTGTTTACATTTTGAGTATTGTATTGTATTTACTTCTTTCTGTTTCAGTTTAGTATAGCCTCCCCAGTGTCCTTTTATTTCTTGTTGTCTTCGTTTCTGTTCCCCATTTGTTAGTTTTATTTAGATACTCAGTTGTCTCTTGTGCCTTGCATTTAATTTTACTTCCTTTGTCTCATGTTCTTGATTAGTTTCAGTTGTTTTTGTTTCCCAGGTGTTTCCAACCCCCCCATCAATTAGCCCTGTATATATCCTTTGTTAGAGTGTCTGTTTCTTATTCCTGCATTTGTGCTCTCGTGTTTGGAGTATGCCATTTATGTGCCACTGTGGATTTTACAACTTTAGTTCATGGACATAGCTGTGAGTCCTGTATTTGGATCCATTTTCCACACCCCCACGACAAGATCAGAGCTCATGCTTACAGATGAAATGTAGCCAGACTTTGGTGATCACTGACTTTTCCTCACCATGCTACCATTAGTTTTAAGAGTTTTGATAAACCCTTCAATTTTCATCCTGCTTTAAAGGGTTTTTTTGTTTGTTTGTTTTTTACCATAACTATATGATAAACTATACAAATAAAATAGATGACAATGCCACTATGCTCAGCTCTATTAAAAGATAGCAAGCCAATACACTGAACTTAAAGGTACAAATCCTTTGTTCAAATCCAACAAAGTTATCCACTTTAAAGAAAGTTTCATGAACGCTGAAACATGAACGGTGGCAAAAACAGTAGTGGAGTAGCGCTTATGGAATGAAAAATTCAAGATGTATTCAACAGCTCACCACAGTATTGCTGTCAAACTGTACCATCAAACTGTAAAAGCTGCTGAAGAAAGGCTTGAGGAACACATTAAAGAGCTCATGGCATTCATTCCAGTTTGCAAATGCCTGATCCAGATCCAGTCGATTTGTATTCATAGGTGCAGAAAACAAGCTGGATCAATAAAGGCCCCACCCTGCAATTCAAACAACCCAGGATCTGATGCTAAGACCCTAATGCCTGATAGCACAGTAATGCAAACTACAGCTAAATTGGTTGAAACTGATTTTGTGCTTTTTTTTCTTCCTCCCACACTTCACACCTTGATTGGTAGTTTGTTTATGTTTTCTGTCTTTATTCTGGCAACCTACTGTGTCCTGACACATATTCATATTTATTTCCCCAAAATGACTATATATAACGGCATACTAATATATACTAATATGTTATGAAACCATCTTCAGTTCAGTGGCAGCTGATTACAATATAAAAACAAAGGGACATGAGTGGCTAAGGCAATAATTGCAGCTAATATTTTCGCATATTCTGTAATTGATTAATTTTTTCTTGAACAAAGATAGTGCAGGGTAGTGTACCCAGTTATATTTCCAGCATATAAAGGGACTGAAGACAGAAACCACAGCTTCTACAGACTAATTAATACTGTTTCTCATAGTATACCTTTAGGAACCACTCCAGTTTTGGATGTAAAAACTCCTGTTTGTTTGAGAGGTAATTTTATAAATTCCTGGTCTTGTCTTCACAGTTTTAATATAGCTACACTATTTTTGCACTTTTTACCAGCTGCAGAGAATGGATCCTGCTCTTGCCTTGCCTCAGATTGAAATCGGGAAAGTTTAAATTATTAAATAAATTTGAATGAACCCCCAGACACCCAGTGATGTTTTCATCTTTAACATTTCCTGGAACATTTGAACAATTAGGACTACAACTTAACTTGACCAAAAACCCTCTTGTAATTTCAGGGCCAAGTGATGAATGCTCAGATGGTAATAACAGGTAGCTGTCACTCAGGAATTTCTCATTCCAAATGCTGATACAATGTGCAATGAGGTGTCAGTGCAAGCTGGATGAGATTTTTCTTATCCTAAGCTTTTGGGCTGTCCTTAATTAATGTACAGACAGAAGAAAAAGGATAGGATTAGGACTAACAGACACAGCAGGAGTTCCAGGTGATTTTTTTGGGCAGTCAGAGACACAAAGACACTCTCCCCAAATGCTACATTTAGCTATGACTCTTATTTTCCATTAATTCAATTCGATTTGATTTATACAGCACCAAATCACAACAACAGTTGCCTCAAGGTGCTTTATATTGTAAGGTAGACCCTACAATAATACAACAGAGAAAACCACAACAATCATATGACTCCCTATGAGCAAGCGCTTTGATGACAGTGGGAAGGAAAAACTCCCTTTTAGCAGGAAGAAAACTCCAGCAGGACCAAGCTCAGAGAGGGGTGGCCATTTGCCGTGACTGGTTGAGGTGAGGGGAGGAATTCAGGACAAAAAAAACATGCTGTGGAAGAGAGCCAGAGATGAATAATCACTAATGAATAAATGCAGAGAGGTGTATAAACACAGTGAGTTGAAAAGATTCCTGAAGAAGAAATACTTGGTGCATCATGGGAATCCCCCAGTAGCCTAGACTTATGGCAGCATAATTAAGGGAGATTTCAGGGTCACCTGATCCAGCTTTAACTATATGCTTTAGCAAAAAGGAAAGTTTTAAGACTAATCTTAAAAGTAGAGATGGTGTCAGTCTCCTGAATCCAAATTGGAAACTGGTTCCACAGAAGAGGGGCCTGAAAACTGAAGGCTCTGACTCCCATTCTACTTTAAATACTCTAGGAACCACAAGTAATTCAACTCAATCCAATTTGATTTATACAGTGCCAAATCACAACAACAGTCGCCTCAAGGCACTTTATATTTGAAGGTAGACCCTACAATTATACATACAGAGAAAAACCCAACAATCATATGACCTCCTATGAGCAAGCACTTTGGCGACAGTGGGGAGAAAACACTCCCTTTTAACTGGAAGAAACCTCAAGGCAGAACCAGGCTCAGGGAGGGGCGGCCATCTGCCACAAGTGCAGTAAGTAAGCCCGCAGTCTGAGAGCAAAGTGCTCTATTGGGGTGATATGGTACTATGAGGTATGAGATAAAATGCGGCCTGGTTATTCAAGACCTTGTATGTGAGAAGCAGGATTCTGAATTCTGGATTCAGGGAGCCAATGAAGAGATGCGAATAGAGGAGAAATATGTTCTCTCTGTCTAGTCCCTGTCAGTACTCTTGTTGAAGCATTTTGGATGAACTGAAGGCTTTTTTTAGGGAGTTTTTAGGACATCCTGATAATAACGAATTACAGTAGTCCAGCCTAGAAGTAATAAATGCATGAACAAGTTTTTCCCTGTCACTCTAAGACAGGATGTTTCTAGTTCTAGAGATATTGCGGAAATGGAAGAAAGCAGTCCTACATATTTGTTTAATATGTGAATTGAAGAATATATCCTGGTCAAGATTCCTTACAGTGTTACTGGAGGCCAAGGTAATGCCATCCGGATTTAGTATCTGGTTAACTACCATATTTTTAAGATTTTCAGGGCCAAGTATAATGACCTCATCTTTATCTGAATTTAGAAGTAGAAAATTAGAGCTCATCCAGATCCTTATATCTTTAAGACATTCCTGCAGTTTAACTAAATGTTGTGTGTTATCTGGCTTCATGGATAGATAAAGTTGGGTGTCATCTGCATAGCAGTGAAAATGTATGCTATACCTTCTAATAATAGAGCATAATGTAATAATGTAAACAGAACTGGTCCTAGCACAGAACTCTCTGAAACTCCATAATTAACCTTACTGTGTGAAGAGGACTCTCGATTTACGTGAACAAATTGTAGTCTATTAGATCGATATGATTTAAACCACTGCAGTGCAGTACATTTAATACCTACAGTATGCTCTAATCACTATCATAAAATATTATGGTCAACCGTATCGAGTCAGTCAGAGGCCATACAAAGGTCATTTGTAACCTTCACTAAAGCTGTTTCTGTACTGTGATGAAAAGTCAGTTTTCAGAACCATTATTTTGCCAACTGCAAAACACTCCAGCTGTTTAATATGCAAAACTATCAGAAAAATTAAAAAGTAGCAATAGTAGTGTATTCTGTAGAAATGCTCATTTGAGCTAGTATTCTAATAAAAAAGAAAAACTCAGCTTGTGACAGGTGTGTGCTGTAACTTCAGTGTACTGTGAGAAAAGTAAGAAATACCTAGTGAGTAGAGTAGTTGTGTGAGTATATTCTTCCAGCTCTGAGAACAGAGAAACCTTGAGACATCTCACTGAAATTTGACGCTTTAGGCCACTTAGTTGTTTCACATGCGTGTGTGCACACACATACACACAGAGTCAGATTGGCTGAGTCACTGGTCTGTTCCTGTGGAGTGCTGATAACAATGCTTGCTCCCAGGTCTTTGGAGCAGGAAACAAGCGTCCATGTTCACAGCACCTTATTTGTGTATTTTTGTGCTCTTCACGTGTGCAGGAGCTGTTTAACTCAAGCAAAGAATGCAGTGTTAAAAGTAAGAAAAAGAAAAACAGACATACTTTTAACTGTTTGTGCATGTGCTCAGGGAATTGGACAGATTCATCAGTCTACTGCCTTTTTATGTGAGTATGTGCACATGGTGCATGTTTGTGATTCCTCCATAAAACACGAGCAGCAAAAATCTCAAATCTTTGCAGTCTTCTGTCACACAGGATCAGAGATTGTACTGTGAGAGACAGAAAGAGAGAGAGAGATGAGCAGGAGGAGGAGCAAGAAGAAAGAACAGAAAAATGCTGTGACATGTAGACAAATGGAGGTATAAAACTGGCAAAGGTGGAAAAGGTGGAAGCAGAAAATACAAACAATTCAAACTGACTTATCTTGATGCATTATATCCTGCTTGGCATTCACTTACGCTAGTTCCATATAAATTCAACTCTCTGCTCATAAGCCGCATATAACTAAATGGCAACAAGAAATCCCATAAGCCATATAACATGAAACAGATAGACCCAAAAGGTTTAAAACTGGGAAAGCTGTCAAGATGGGCTCTTCTTCTACCCCAATTTTTCTACATCCCTGGAATCCAACTAATATAATGTGGTACACACACGCCAAACCAGGCTATGTAAACTTATTTTGTCTTAACATTTGTCTTACACATACTTGTCTACATCTGGGTATCCAGGTCATGCAGATTAATAATTCCAAAAAGATGTAATCATGATGACAAATTCACTGCAATTACAATTCACTTGCTTTTAATTAGTGGCACCAGTGGGTGAGATTTTTCACTTATTCTATGTGGAAAATTGGCACAAAATTTTCCCACATGAAGAATTCCAGTCATGCTGGCTTTCAAATGACTTTTTTTTTTCTTTGCTTGGGTCCAGACCTTGGAATCTATCCACATCACTGAGTTGATTTAATGGGCATCAAATTTAAAAACAATTAGTCCACAATGAGTACCATGTGACAACAAACAATTAGCCAATTACTGCTTTGGGTTAGACCAACACTGACTTAAAACTTAATTTTAAGTATTACGAAGTAATAAGAACAATGGGAAACATATGTACCAACATACTTACTTGGGTTTTTTTTTTTCATCATTTCCCACTGATTAAACCCCCAAGTAAGTATGTTGGATTCAGGTGAATACATTGGTCTCCTGTGAATGGTTAGGCAATACCAAAAATTTGCAAACCTAACCACATTCTCTTGTGTTGGTGAATATGGTATAAACATTATTATAACAAATTAGCATTCTCAAAGTGAGCTTAAGCCACATCCTCACAGTGCCATTAGTTATTAGAGCAGTTATGTATTAAATATTTATGAGTACTCTTACTTAACCACAGTGTTTTTGGGAGGTAGACAATTTTCAAGTCATCTTTCTGGGTATTTTTGGGTTGATTACTTGCATCACTCATTGACGTTTTTAAACCATTATTATTAAAATGACAGTGCACATATCTGAACTTCAAAAAAGAAAAAGAAAACAAACAAACACTTATGATGTAGTATTTGAGAGCATTGTTGCCTAAGGTGCCACTGCATTGACTGCATGAAAAACCTATTGTTTTCAAACGTTCCCAATTCAGTGTCTTTTCCCAGGAAACCTATGCCGTCACATTGCCCAAAATACTTGTCAGTTGCATCACAGCTTTAGTGCTCCAAGGCAGTACAGCCAGAGGGGTTATTGCCAATGTGTTGCATTAATAACAAAGCAAGTTCTTGGTGTCCATGCAAATTCTATCGTGTACTTGTGCTGTTTCTCATTTGAAGCCTTTGTTAGTATGTCAGCCTGGCACTCATGACAAAAATACATGCTGTAATTGTTGGAAAAATTAACTTCAAGCAGTTGAAAACAGGATATGGTTTTCATCAGCTTGTGTTTTGTATCTGCAGCATAAGCCGTGAAAAGTGTCACATACTTTCAAAATATGCACTTGAATTAACCTTAAGCCATTCTGTTGATTCACACATTAACTACATGGAAGAAGGGTTCTGAACTATACGGGCAGCATTTTGCAAAGACACATATAAGGTGAAAATGGACTGACATTTGATGGTTTTTTTGTTTTTTTGTTTTTTCTTGCTTGTGTGGCTGCCTTTGCTGGCCTTTTCTTGTGTAATCCAATTGAAAATAGCCACCATTATTCTTGACTTTGGCAGCCAACCCCACTTTTCCACCACCCATCGACATAAGACTTAATTAAGTTCACCTTTATCACACTCCTTTTAGGTTATTTTTCTTTCCCTTTTCTCCAGTCCTCTAAAATCTTACCTTCTTTAGCCTCATTCTTATTCAACTCTCTTTTTTTTAAAAAAGTTTTTCTGTCTCTGCAGTTAGATTTAAGAAATATTGGGGTTTTAATAAATATATTAATCTGACTAGAACAGAAGATACAGTTGTCTTTAAGCACCAAATGATTTATGAACTGCAAACTTCACAGCAAATAGATTCTCCAGAGAGCAAAAAAACCATTTTTCAATTAAAGAGTATTTATTTAGGTTATATAGGAGATTGTACTTCCTCAAACATTCCCATAGCTTAGAAGCACCAAAAACAGCAGAACAAAGCATGAGGCACTGATTAGCGTGTGTAAGAATTGCTGTAAATGACATACATTAAAACTGTTTTTTACAGTTTTGTAAAAAAATACAGTTTTATCATGAAATATTACATTAAACACATCAAAGAGAGGCCTCAAACATCACATAAGATAAATTAATAGCCATGGCAAGCATATTTCTCTTTGGAGATAAGCCTCAGTGTAATATTAGAAATGAACAGAATAAAGCTTCTTCTCCACATGATATAATGCAACAAAATTATGTTATAAGCAAGTGTCAGCTTACAATTCATCTATCAATGCAACAAAAATATTTTTTACTCTGTTACAGAGAGGCCAGATCAGAGGCTCAATCTGGCGCACGATCCCTGTAAGTAAAGATGCATAACACATCAGTGGATGTAAGGTTTTTACACACCAGACCTTCTAATCATTTTGCATCCCAGATGTCCTAAAGATACATGTAATTCTGTTATGCAAAGAATGATTCTTATGTGGTATAGTCCAAGAAATACCACTGAGTAACCTGGTTTCCTAAGAAACAATATACAAGGTGAATTCATTTAGTATGAATCAGCAGTGCAGCTGCCCTCTCTTCATGATTCCTGAATTCCAAAGCGGTGCTGCTTTTCCACCTTGTTAAAAGGGTTCTCCGATGCTCAGTGTTTCTGTGATAACCAGCACTCTCTTCTCCCTTCAGGCAGAGTGAGGGTGAGAGAGAGCGAAGCAGGCAAACATCCAAAATGTGTTCCTCCGTCAAAGGTAATGAAAGAAGCTCCGTATTCTTTGATCATACGGCAAGGGCATCAAGCCTGCATTAGATTTCTGAAATATCTAAAATGCTCAAAGCCTTATCTGTTTGCACACATGAAAATACACACAAGCACCACATTCTTTTGGGGGCACATAAATGTGTATGTAAATCTAGCACATAAACACACAGGCCCTGGGAAGCAGAGACACTTTGACTGCTGTCAAAAGTAGAAACAGCATCTCGAACTGAGGAGATAAGTAGGTGAGGCACGGTTGATTTCTATCACGTTTCCAAATGATGTTGACGCCAACAAAAAGACACCTGTCTCGCTTTTTCCTTTCATCCCTCTGAAACACCTATCCTTTTCTCTCACTCACAATTTAAGAATATTCCAGTAGCATATGTCATCAGTCTATTCAGGTTCCCATTTTCTCCTAATTTTAAAGTAAAGTCTCCTGCAAAACGGATGCTGACTGGCATTTTGTGTAAATAAAAAGCATATTGTGAGATGGAGTACATGTATTATTCCAAATGCACTTTAGGTTTTGTTTGAATTTTGAGATGTCTCATGGTTTTTCCTCAGTGGTTATTGTCAAAAAGGTTTATAAACTACTGCAAGCCTTGTCCTGCCTTCTCCTCTTTTGATTCTTTTTGGATCGATTTGTTTGCCTTTCTCTAGATCCTTTCCCTGCCAGCAGGGTGCCTCACAAACACACTGAGCAACAGCAGAATGTGTTCAAGTTGGAAATAGATGTGGGATGGTGGATGGATTGAACAACTACACAAACTGAGGAAAATATGTCATAATGCATTTGCATTTTAAATTTTATTTTCAGTTTAAATGCTGCGGGCATGGCTTTACTTAATTATTGAAAGGAAAATGCTACAATAAAACAGTTTTACACTGTGGGGAAATTGGGTTTGTTTTTTTCACTTTGGTTTCAGGCTGAAGCTAGCATCTGGTCAGTTTTTTATAGCATAAAAAACAGTAACAGCAGTTAGCCCAGCTGTGATTTAGAAGTGGTAAAATTCAACTCCAGGCCCTGTCAAAATAAAAAAAAAAGAAGTGCAAATAACACAAGTTGCTCTGTACACAGAGGGAAAACAACATTAGGAGGAAACTCTAGGAAATCGCAAGGATTACTTAGAAGGCTAGGCTACACTGACACTAGGTAGTGTGACGATCCAGCGAGGAAGCAGCCGCTCTTGCCATCTTAAGTAGTCTGTCAATCTCAGTGTAAATGAACCACAGGTGTGTGTTCAGGGTGGGTTCAGAGGCGGGGAATCGAAGTCCAGTTCCGCCCTGGTGGGAGAGGTGAAGACAACAAACACACCCCACGACCTTTCCAGATCTTGAGAACCATGACAGTAC
>VVHJ01018719.1:3003-23869 GCA_015107715.1 Tylochromis polylepis
GGGGGGGGGGGGTTGGCAGCTAACAACTCATGCCACATGACGAATTCTGCCCCCCCACCCACCCACTCATTCTCCCAGATGAAGCGTCACTTAACTTTGGTACAGACGGGGCTACATGAAGTGGATCTGAGTTTGCAGGGTTTAGCACCCTTCCTCAGTCAGTAGAGTTTGCTTCATTTGTCAACTGTAGCGACACTTTTGGCTTGGCTCTGAGTTTCAGATTGAAACAGTTTGTTCAACAGGTGAATGTTTTTGCCATCATTATTATTTTTCTGCAGTGCTTCTTTGTTTCTTGTTTCAAATCGGTCGATGCTCGCTGCGTTCCAGAATGTTATTTTCTTCTGATGATAACTGTTTGAGTGTATCGTTTTTGTAAAGGTGATACATTTCTGTTCATTGCCTACTGTCACATGATGAGGCTGAGTTTACAGCCATATTTGGTACAAATGCGTGTTCTTGGTCATCATGGTTTTGCTAATGTAACATGTAACAACTTTCTGTTCTGTTTTTTTTGTGTGTCATTGTGGTACATTTTTTGTCATCCACCTCTTCATCCTCGGGGAATTGAGGGTTAGTTAGATAGTTAGCTGACTTTGTTTAATTAGTGGACTTTTCACGCAGAGCAGATTGTTACTAATGAGTCCTATGTACAGTGTTTGATCCTCTTTCTTGTATGTGTGGATTCATAGTGAGGAGCAGGAGCGTGCTCAGTGAGGTTGGGAAGACGGCAACATGGCAGTCTCCACTCAACTGGGTTTACTGCTTTGGAAGAACTTCACCTACCGACGGAGACAGACCGTAAGTGGGAGTGTAGCGCAATTGACTGGATTAATCCTGTATTTGGGCATTTGTTTTATCCATTTGTTGTGACTCTTAAAATATTTTTTATTTCCTGTTCATCGGTGTTTCACTAAACCATACCGTTTTTGGTTAAATACCTTTTAGTCAATAGCCACAAGGAAATCATATACCTTTTATTTTTCTTCTTTCAGTTGGGTTTTATTGTTGCTATAATTTCTGAAGTCTTACTGTTGCTCACGGTACTTAGAGATCTATGTTGTTAAATTAGTTCATGTTAGCAGGTAAAAAAATCTGTTCATCACAAAAAAGACAGATATAGCCTTTATGATTTCTCAGCAATGCATTGTTTCACTTTTTAGTCGGTTTACTTTGAATGTGATCTTCCAATGCCACATGTCTAGTCATAAAAGCATTGCAGAAGCTTGTTTATATGGGTTATTGCACTGCATAGCCCAATGCAATGGCAACAGTGTAATTGTCCTCTGAGCCACTTGGAAAGAAAAGTGCTACTGTTTACTGTGAATCGGTTGAAGACAGCTTGATGACACAATTATGTGTCAGATCCATTATCCAGTTACTCTTGTGTTGGTTGATGCCTACACACTGAAAGTTATGTAAATGAAATTCAGTTCCGAACTGCTGAATAGTATTCCATTATATGTCGAGAGGCTTCTCTGTGTACAATTAAGCCATTTGTCCATCAAGTTGAAAATGCTGCCCAAAGTGACGGCTTAGCTGCGTGACGTCCGGTCCAATTATTTCCAACAATGGGATACAGTACATTTTCTGAGACATTGGCTTTGTTCTTTATCCCTACATTGTATGTGTAGCATGCTGTTAAAGGCTGTGTCAAAAGCAGCTGAAGCAAGGAAGCCATATGGAGCAGATGGACAAACCCACAGTCCTTAAATCCAGCAGATCTCTCTGTCTCACTCTGTCTCCTCTTATTAACCCATATGCTTTACTTTAGAGTCCTGCTGGGATTAATATTTGAAGACCAACAGCTGATAGACCATTTCCTCGCGTACTTGACATTTTTCTGTCTTCTAAAGCAGTAGAAATACCCGTAGATAAACTGTAAATACACAAACACACAAAAGCAAAGTAAAAAAAAGAGATTACCCCTTGTTTTGGGATGATTAACTTATTTTTTTCACATGCTTGTAAGTCCCAAGATTGTAAAGCCTGCTTTCTTTTCATTGGTTAAGCTTTGTCATCATTCATTGTGTCTTAGATCCAGTTGCTGATTGAGATCGTCTGGCCCCTGTTCATCTTTTTCATCCTGATATCAGTCCGAGTACATTATCCACCCTATGAGCAACATGAATGTAAGTGTTGTTAAAAGCATCAGCTTAAAAATTTCTGCAAGTTTTTCCAAGCTTTAAATGAACTGGGTATCATCGGTCTGAACTTTCTAACAGTTGTTCTAATGCATTCTTTTTTTTATTTTTTAGTAAAACTTTATGCCAAATGGGTTAGATCACTACTTTACTCATCCAGGGAATTTTTTGTTTTATTCATAGAAGAATCTGTTGGACTTGCCAACATTTACTTGCACTGAGTGAACATGTGATAAGACTGTTTAGTTTCAAGAAAGGGGAATTACAGTATCAGCTGTCAACACAGCTGGTTTCACAACTTTGACCCCATTTAAGTCAATAAGATTGCAACTCACTGACTGAAAGCACAAAATAATCCTGGTAGTATTTGTAAAGATTTTTTTTTTTTTGCAGGAAAGTTGCCACCTCCAACAGATTTTCCTCAAATGTTCAATTCAGTTGCATGCCAATTAACCCAATAATCTCATGACAAAAAGTTAATCATGGCTGTGTCAACTTTCTGACCATGGTTTGCTTTCCCTTCTTATCTTTTGTATTATAATAACTGGTTCCCCTCTGTAAATTGTGGCTTTATCTATAATGTTAGCCGATAAGACTTCAAATAATGTTAAAGATAAAATCAGCACTTTTTAATGCTGAAGTTTGATGTTGTAATGATGTATATGTTCCCAGTTGGTAGTTTAATGTTATCAGATTTTCTTCTGCAGTGTCTGTCATCTGTTTTATTACTTCATTTAACCAAAGCTGATATTATTACATCAAATTATATCCGAATTTGTATGTATATTTTTCTAGGTCACTTCCCAAACAAGGCCATGCCTTCAGCAGGTACTCTGCCCTGGGTACAAGGTATCATCTGTAATGCCAACAACCCCTGCTTCCGTAATCCCACGCCTGGAGAGAGTCCTGGGGTGGTGGGAAATTTTAATGATTCTATGTGAGTGCAGTGGCCTTCAAATTTATTGATATTTAACAATTTATGCACTGATATATTCACAGAATTCAAACAACACATTTTTGTTTCATCCAATTCTCATCTTTCTCTAAATACCAGAATCTCCCGTCTGTTCACTGATGCCAAGAAGATCTTGCTGTACACTCAGAATGATAAGAGCTATGAAGGCTACAAGGGACTGCTGAAAGCCCTCAGGAAGCTACAGAAAAACACTGCTCGTAAGTCCATGCCTTTGATTATTTGGTATTTGTTGTGTTAGTAAGTGTTTGAGGATCAGGTGACTGATCATTGATCCCCCTTTAACCCACTCCTCCTCCCTTTATACGTGGAAAAAGACCCAAGAATATATTTCCAGGTACGAGTAAGAGCTGTAATGTCTTGTGATCTATAGTGAGATATACTGTAGTATAGACTTAAGTCGTTGCAGATCAATACACTGACAAAAATATGCTGAACTTAGATAAAGTGACTTAAGATCACATTTGCAGTGTACCAGCTCATGTAACCGAGTCCTCAGAGGCTCCTTATCGCAGTCCTCCAGATGTCATGGGCCCGCCTTCCGAGCAGCTAGTGGGTGGTGCACTTCTCTGCTTTTATGTGTCGTTGGTGGTAGTACAAGGCAGGTTTAAGTTTAAATTACCCTGACAATCACAGCATAATCATAACAAGGATTTTTTACTTTCCCTGGATTGGAGTATTGTTTCTTGCTGTCTGTTACCAATAAAGTAAAGGCTATTTTGCACATTTAGTTTTACAAACAGATGTGAACTTATATTAAATATGAGCAAGATTTATGCACAAGAAGGCAATCTTTTTAAAATAACATGTTGTTCATGACTTCATTGTGCTGACATGGTCAAAAGGGGGGATCTGTTAAACTTTGTACTCACTTCACTTGAATAGAAGTCACAAAAATACATCAGGACGTTTTTCTTACTCATAGGCCACATGATGGGAGCGCTATTTTTTCACACTAACACTACACAAAAATCATAAAAACAGCACAAAAAGAAGGGGGGAAACATATAATGATGTTATGAAAAAAAAGCATTAATACAGGATAAAAAGGAGGATCACAAGGAAAGCATTTCAGGACAGTGTATAACAACATTAAACAGCAGTGATGTAACTACTAACTTCCCTTAATTGGTGATATGAAAAGTCTAATTAATCTGGCTGCTCTTTGTTTGACTCATTAGTGTTTCCTTGCTTTCATACTCATATAATGATAAGTACATTTATTTTCTGTAAAGAGAAGGACATTAGCTTGATTATGCATTAGATGCTGTTGAAAGGGTATACTGAGAAGCTAAATCAATTATAAATTATTCAATAAAACACGCCAATCAGTTTCTTGTTATTTTGGCTACCTTAGCTGCCTTTGCTGTTTTGTTAGCCTAGAGGTACAGTTCATTATGCAGTGATTCCTACAAAGCACAGCATGGTTTGTGAACAAATCAGCTCACACAAAGAAAATATGGAATGGCAGTTTTTAATTGTAAAACTTTCTCAGTTTACACAGCTGTCAGTCTTCTTGTGTGGCATGTGATATCCTCTTCCTTTTTTCTGTCAGAATTTCTTTGGAATGCCTTAAAAACCAGTGATATATCTTATCTATCTGTGCATCATTACATTTTCTTTTAAATGGAGTGAACAGGGAGCCATGGGGTTTCTTTTTCATTTTTTTCTAAATCATTTTAACACAGTTTCTCTGTATCTGTGCACTTCATCATAATTGCTTTGTAAAAGCACAGCGATCTGAGAGTCGTCAATCCCATATTCCACTCAGTATCTCTTTTAATCCACAAAAGGAAATGAGCTGATATAGAGCAGAGGCAGTGCTGTGTGATGCCAAAGAGGGCAAACAGAGCTGGTGCTTCTGGATGCTATAAGAATAACAGCCTGGATCAAAGAGCTGAGAGTGGAGCCTCTCACATGTTGGTTAATAATTCAGCACTTGAAGGGAGGTCATTTCAACAAGACTTAAACTGATAAAGGTGGAGTGTGAAGTGTTGTGGACATGGATAAGCTTTTTGACTTTAGATAACAAGACAAGTAAGTGACACTGTATGTTATTGTCATTGATCAGATCTAACAGATATCTGTGGTGTGAGATGACATAGACAAATAGATCAAAGTAAAGATTTCAGCAGAAATTTGCAGTATGCAATATACGCAATATGTTTTTGAAATGTGTTTAATATCATAGGAGTAGATAAGAGATAAATATATTTTGATTTTCAACCCTGTTACTCATCTTCAGATAAGTGAAGTTTAATTGCAATTGCATAGTGAATCATTCACCGTCTTCAGATCTGCTTTAAAAGACTTCATTTGAGTGTTGTTTTGTTTTTTGAGCCTGAGCTTTTGAAATAGAGACTTTCATGACAGTTTGCAAAGACACTCAAAAACTTGCAGAACAGTGATTATAGTTCTTATTATCTAACATCAACTATCAGCCCAGTCTACTTCATCACTTGGAGAATAAATGGAGAGTGATCTAAAGCACAAATAGGCTCACATGCCAACATACTCGTAGACAATCCAGCAGTTATTTTTTTTTCCTTGAGGTTAATTTCACCTTAAGTCTGTTAGATGAGTTTTTGTGACAGATTTGGGGGTATGTGGTATCACAGAAATGACAGCTTCTTTTTGAACTACTTTAACCAGCGATGCCACGGTCGCTAAGGTGTGTGATGTCAGTACTGTTTCATTACAAACAAGATAGGCAATGCCAGGAGCATGTACAGACTTGCAAATGCTAATATGGGGCTCGCCCTCATATCAGGCTGGCACCAACATAGGAAAAATGCACACAAACAAATACTTCAAAAAATGTTCCTGTTCCTGATAAGTGATAAGTTGCTGACTGCACAAAGTACTGCTAGATTTTCCATTTCAACAAGGTTGCACCATCTACACTGGTGTGTCCCAAAGGGTCTTTGGATGTAGCGCACCATGGGAGCTTTGACTTCCTACTGGGGCACTGATTAGACCTTATTAATACTCCCTAGTTGTTACCAGCTGAGACTTGAGGTCACACATAGACAAAGACACACAAAGGCACACAATTAGTTGTACATGCAAAGGTCCATAAGAACTGGTAAGGGTATTTAGGACTTTTAAGGACGTAGATGTTAAAACTCTCACATTTACAAACGATTCACACACTATGGTGCGTAGATATGCAGGCAGTAAAAAAAAAAGTGACACCACACATGTGCCCTCAAACACACAGAAACACACTGTTCCTTTTCATTTCCTCTCAGGGGATGTTGAGTTCAGTCGAGACAAGTGTTTCCTGTCTGCATGAGTTTGTGTGTGTTTGCATGTGTGCTTGTTATAAAAACCAGAGAGCAGAAAAAAGATTTACTTAAGATGATGGAAAAGGAATAGAAGATGAGAAGGGGTTGTAGGAAGATGTTTTCTAAACAAGCATTCCTGATTTATAGTTGAGAACAGACTAGATGAGAGCAGAGAAGAACAGAATAGATGGCCAGTAATCAGGCAGGATGGTAAAAGAATGCGTAACCTTTTTTAAGGGAAAACAATGTTAAGTTTGATGCACCGAGTTGCTATAAAAGCATGTCGTTACACCAACAATCTAATGTATTCTTGTAGCATGCAAGCTGAAGGAGTTATTCCTGTTCTTGCTGCATGATTATTCTAGTTAGTAGTTTCATTCAGTAAATAGTAAACAGATTGCTTTCAAATGGTCTAAAATTTTAGTTAGAGTACAGAACACTGTGTGAAAGGAGAGAAGGGAAAATCTGGGCAGGAAGAGCCTTACAGAGGAGGAGAAGACACAATATTTAGACCAAAGTTGAATGCCCTGTAGTAACCCCAGCTGCTTTCCCGGAGCTGAGGAATAGAGAGAAGTCAGTGTGTGTGCGTGCATGTGTTTAACCACACAGCTTACTCAAGCCAGTTTCCAAAATGGTTTGACTTCACTGGAATGCAGCAAAGTACGACGAGTGCAGAGGAGACATTGTGTTTCTGGGTAAAGCCATCATTGTTCATTTACTTTATCTTTTTTTGGAATTAGTCAATCCAAAAAATCTGTGTGCCGCACGTTGTGGAGGTCATTTATCATCGAATCACTAAATCTTTAAGTAAGGCCTTTGAGACTGAATATTGACAATATAAAAACAGTCTCTTTGCAGATATATGCTTAGATATACCTTATAACTTTTTGAAAGCAGCTTGCTTAATCCTCTTCTCCTGGGATATCTGCTATTTGTCTTTATGTCAGTATCAACCTCTAGAAAATGGTATTATTATTTTTTTTAATCAAAGTGTAACTGGGTTTTTTTCCCCTAGGTTTCAAGCTGAAAGACTTTTTGCGTGATGATGAAACCCTTTCCCACTTTCTGCATCACAATGCATCACTTCCTCATCACGCCCTGAAGCATATAGTGGAGGCTGACGTCAATCTTGAGAAGGTAAATTATTGCAGTTGTCTAGTATTATTATTATTTGTTTAACTGAAATGGATTTATATCTTTAAATATTTGTATCTTTCTTCAGTAACATTCACTAATGGGTTAAATGTTTTCATGCAGCTGCTCTTACAACCTGAGAACCACTACCAATACTTGTGTCACTGGTTTGTTTTTTTGTTTTTTATGAGATAATCATACCCCCTTGGCCACAGTGCTCGTTAATAAATCCAGTGACCTTGGCTTCACAGCGTCTGTTGGGCCACTGAATTCTGCTGTGGAGCAGCTAAGCCCTTAATACCCGAGAGAAAAATCAGAGTGGGTGAGGGGCAGATGGGTGAAGAGGTTGTCCCTTCATCATTAGTCTTTTTGTTCACTTTATTTTTCTCTATCCCAGTATAATGGGAACAATTTGAATGAGGTCAAGTATGCTTGTGTATATATATATATATATATATATATATATATATATATATATATTTATATATATATATATATATATATATATATATGTAATAAAAAAGGAAAAGCATAATAGGTTTCCTGTAACAGGAACGTCTAGCCAGTTTAGACAGTCTAAATTTATACTACTTGGTCACATACAAAAACATAACAAACACCAGTAGGGGTGTCATGAAATCAGAAATTAACTTTACAATTATAATGGTCTAATGCAAGGGTTTTAAACATGTGGCCCGGGGGTCAAAGCCGTCCCACCAAAGGGTCCAGTCCTGTCCAATGGCTGTTAATGTGAAGTTTAAAAACTTGCAGTCGAGTCATTAATAACTCAAATTTGATCAATAAAATGTATTGGGTTTTTTTTACCCCCCCTCTTGCTATCTGATACCAGAATTACGAGAAAATAATGAAATAATGAAAAGCTGTTTGGATCACAAAGAAGAAATATTGTTTAGTTATATAAAAGCAACATCGCATTTGAACATTTTGTGCTTTTCGCACAAATCAGCCATTCTACCAGATCCCAAAGTTGCTCATTTAGATTGCGATCTGGTGAAGGTGGATGTCACTCGGGTGCAGTGAACTCATTGTCATGTTCAAGAAACCAGGTGGAGATGATCTTTTTTTTTGGTGACATGGTTTATTATCCTGCTGGAAGCAGCCATCAAAAGATGGGTGGTCATAAAGGGATGGACACAGTCATCAACAATACTCAGGTGTCAGGTGGGCTGTAGTGTTTAAAGTTTCTTAATTGATACTACGGGGCCCATAGTGTGGCAACAAATTATCCCCACATCACCAATAGCCTGAGCTGTTGATACAAGGCAGGATGGACGCATGCTTTCATGCTGCTTACACCAAATTCTGACCCTATCTGAATAATGCAGCAGAAATCAAGACTCATCAGATGTTTTTCAAATCTTCTGCTGTCTAATTCTGGTGTCCGTGTGAATTATACCCTTCGTTTCCTGTTCTTAGCTGGGCAGAGCCAACCCAGAACGTTTTAGGTGTGATATATCCATTTTTAACGCTACCTTTTTAATGTCTGAATCCCATTTAACTGGACCATTCAGGAAAATTTCCCTACATATATTTTAATGTTATATTAAACATGTTTTCTTTTTCACACACCGTGCTTTTGTCACAAAGAAGCACACAGACACTAAATTAAACACTTTATTTATTATCATCATTGTTATCATATCCCTTTTATTTAATTTAACAAACTTTTATGTAATTAATAAACCATAGTCAGAAAAATGATCTGTTAAATTGTTAAAGATTTTAGTTTCTTACAGAATAATTATCAACTTTACCAGCCTGTGCTCCAATAGTGAGTAAAGTTTGCCGTCCCTTAAAACTGTCGCTGGATCATAATTACTCACCCACTGAATGATAGCGCTGCTGCTGCCCTCCGTAATACACGGTTTCCAGTGAAACGCCTGATATCGTCACACTTACAAAGCCATGCAATCAGAGGGAATGAGTCACCTCTCTTTGATATATCATTAAATGCTGATTTCCTGAAACATCAATCAAGAGAAGATTTTTCCATAAAAACGCATTTAGGCTGATTATTCACACAGTTTAACGTGAGACACTACAATAAGCAAATTAGCAACATATTCTAAAAAATGTGAGTCATTTTCAGTGACAACAGTCACCAGCCAGATTTAGTTTCATCAGTAGTGATTCTCACTGGCCTGTGTATTGTTTTCACTGAGAAAGCAACAGTTGTTTCATACTGCCCAAAGAAAAACAAGAATGTTCTTGTCATGAGCACAATGCACACAGATGATTTACCACAGTTGCTGTAATGACACACATTGTAAGCTCACTTGAATTTGCTAAAAACCAATTAAATAACAGTTGTCCACACTGTAATTTCTCATTAATAAATGCTTCTGCAGCTTTGGTTCTCACTTTTGCAGCTCACTTAGTAAACAAGGTCTTGTCCAATCATGCTTGTGCTGATGCGATTCAAAAATTCCTCCTAACATCAGAGTTGTAGACCTGGACTAATCTTAGATTAAAAATAAATAAATAACACATATACTCACAGGATGGTCGGTGAAGTTAGGAGGGCTGAGAGATTCCCACACAGAGTGGTCCTGCTTAACCTGACCTGTCCCTTTGATGTACACATTTCTAATGCTGGCATGTATTGTAACTATGTACAATCACAGCTAAGGTAAAGAGTCTGTTTTGCTGTTAAAGAGTAAGGTTGCAAGGGTAGCTGAGCTCGGCCTTACAGATAAGCTGAGGAGCTCAGACATCTGGAGGGATCTTGGAGTAGAAAGTGTCGAAAGAAGCCAGTTGCGGTGGATATATATATATATATATATATATATATATATATATATATAAATATAAGGAACTATAAAGTGTGGCTGGGGAGAACGACATCTGGAGTACCCTGCTTAGTTTACTGCCACCACGACCTGACTGTGCTTCAAGGAGCACTGCTGCAGTTTAAACATGAAGGGAAGCCAAAGCAGCCTCATTCGTGGTATAGATCCAAAATAAATGAGATGTAAACTGTTTGTGGGCCAAAATGGTAATAGGTTGCTATGGTTACTTTCAGGCATCATAATGATTGTCCTTTGACTCTGTAAATTGATTGAAGTGGGTATTATTTTTTAAATAATCTGATCATTTCACTGAAAAATAACGACATTCTTACCAAACTGACCCGTTTACTGACTGACCTTTACTTGTCCCATGTAAACACAAACTGATCTATAAAAACAGTCTGATTATTTATGGTAAATATTTTTTAGTAATACTCATCTGGCTGTTTGCCTTTCTTATTCTTTCAAAGAATTAAGAGTCCTGAAGTCCTGAAACTTTAAACCGCTTTTTGAGGACTTGAAACCCAATTTGTTTACTCACCAGTTAAGATGGACAAGTTGGCTCAATATGCAAAAAACAAACCAAAAAACAAACAAACCAAAAAAACAAAAAGGTAAGAAAAGTTAGGAAAAGTAAAGAAAATGAAATGATAGCATTCCGCATTTTGAGTGAAGACTCATGCAATGAGGAGCGCAACACTGTAGCAAGCACCTGTTCATACTGCAGCAGCTGCAAACTGAAAGCTTGCTTTTGTTTTCGTAAATTGTTCAAAATGCACAAAAACGTCTGTTTGTGTTGTCTTAGTTTATTGTTTTCCCTGCGAGAATTCGCTGCTGAAACAGCCCAAATTTCTGAAGGACTACAAAACTGAGGTGAGTCCGGGGGGTGGAAGGGTCCTGGGCTTCATTTCACGGGCGGAGGAAAGGGATCCCGCTGAAGCCTCTAACACAGATCTGGGGGAGGAAACAAAGGCGGCATTCAAGAGGATCCAGGCTGTAATGTCATGCTGGCACAGAACCCAGACTCATGTTATGACCTCAAACACATCTTGTTTGGAGTCTGAGCAGCTCCGACTGTTAATAATCACAGACAGAGGGCTGCGTTTCATCTGCTCTGACACTAAAGACCTGCCTGGAAAAGGAGGTCAAAATATTTGTGTTTAAAAGAAGAAAGCTACAGGAGAAAAAATTGTCTTAGCACATGTTCATGCATTTTTTTTTCAATATTTTTACTAATTCATTAATTTAAGGTTTTACTTCAGTTTTGGCTTCTTATCCAAGCAGATATTTTTCAGCCCTCTTTGAATTCTTTGAATTCAGAGTGATCATGAGGCCTTCTGAGCACACTAGGCTTTTGTTTGCACAGAACAATGCTAATAAAAGATGCATTGTTTACCTGCTCTTGTGGTAAAATTCCAGCATTGTAGAGGCTTCTGGTCAGTCTTGCTGTACCCAGGTGGTAGTTTGGGGCACCACTTCCTGTCCCACACAAAGTGTTGTGTGGTCTCATTGTGCTGCAGACGGTAGGAGAGCCGAGAACACTTTGCATGCAATCTCGCTCAGATAGTTTAACTATTTGGCTGTTGTTGTTTTTACCAAAAAAACCAAACAAACCCCAAAACAAAAAAAACTCCATCAGTAGAAGTATCAGGATGCATTAAAAGTATAAGTTTTGCAATAAACTATGAACATTCTTCATGGACTGAAGTAACTAACTTTTTGATCATCAGTGAGTTTTTCGACTTCTCTCCATTTCTTTGTGTTGTCTCCTCTCCTCTACCTGCTTACTGAGGTCTAGTAGTAGTCATTTTTGCTCTGCTATGGACACATTTAAAATAAGTATCTAGAGGAAGGTTATGCAAAAGATGAAGATGATGTAGATGAGATGAAGTTTAACCTCTCTGCTGATACTGGATGCCTTAAAGTTCAGTGTGGACTCTTTGGTACTGCTGGCGTCCTGCAGAAGAGCTGACCGACGCCTTTCCCTGGAAGAAACTCGTTGCTCTGCATAAACCTGTCGTGACATTCCTTAAAATGGACCAACACCACCACCTAGTGGTCACAGTACTAACTACAGTTAAAATGTGATTTCCAACTTTTCTTCTCATTGCTTTCCCTCAGTTTTCAGATACAATGTGTAGAAAGAGCATTTTTCTTTTTGGTTTGTTTTCAATGTAAATGTTTTAGGATATTGGGCCAAAGTGCCAAAGTGGAAATTGTCTTATGTCTAGCGTCAGGAAAAACTTGTACGTGACTTTAAAATTATTTAATTCCACAAGGCATTAGATGCAGAAATATTCCATCTAATTGTCAAAATCTGTAAAGCCCACTGACTCTATTACAGTCCTGTGAAAAACTAAGCACATCCTTAAACTTCCATAGGAATTAAGAGGGTAAGTAGCAGCCAGGTGCTGCTAATTTTATGCATGTGTGATCATCAGCAAGTGCTAGAACTTCTATAAAAGCAGAGTTTTCTGCAGTTTTCTGGTCTGGAGCATTCTGGCATGTGTTAACACAATGCCACAATCTTCCCAGGAGTGGATGACCCTGCAAATTCACTCCAAAGTCTGACCCAAGAGCTACATTTTAGACTCTACAGGCCTCAGTTAGCATGTTAAATGTTAAAGTTGATGACAGTACAATTAGAAAAAGATGGAGCAGTGTAGCTTCTCTGGAAGGGCTGCCCAGAGAACACCTCTTCTCTTTAAAAACAACATGGCAGCATGGCTTGGCCTCTGGGAACAATGTCCTTTTGGACAGACAAGCCCAAGATGTTTGGACATAATACACAGTATCACGTTTGACTGAAACCAAACACAGCATAACAGCACAAATACCTCATACAAATGCTCAGGCTTGGTGTTGGAGAGTAATGATTTGGGCTTGCAGCCACAGGACCTGGGCACCTTGGAGTCACTGAGTTTACCATGAAGTCCTCTGTATACAAAAGTATTCCAGAGTCAAATGTGAGGTAATTTGTCTGATTTTGGCTGAAATGGGGTCATGTAACAAGGCCCAAGGTCCCAACCGAAACAAATATACAACAGAATGGATGAAAGTAAAAGAAGCAAGGTGTTGCAATGGCCCTGCCAATGTCCAGACCTCAACCTTATTGAAATGCTGTGACAGGAACTCAAATGAATGTCCACAATCTCAATGACCTGAAGCAATGTCATGTAGAAGAGTGAGCTAAAATTTAACAATAACAATGTGACAGACTGATAATGTCATACAAAAAACAACGAATTCAACGTATTCTTGCTCCTTAAACTGGTTCTACAAGTTAAATCTAATCTCAAATAAATGCTATTTCCATTTCAGCCTGCAGTAGTTTTTTGGGTTTTATTTTTTTTTTTTTTTGAGTTAGTCAGTGTTTTAAAACTGAATCTGTGTATTCTGTATCTGTTCTGTTGGGAACAGTCCTCCAATTCTGAAGCAGGGAAACACTCATTATTGTTGGTCTTCATATCACATTTGTTGACAGTAAGATTGATGTGAAATAGTGCTGCAGGTATTCTTTACAGGAACTAAAAATATGCAGCTAATCTGGTGCATTTGCTGGGAAACTTACAGCAAGTGCTGCTTGAAGTGAAGCAGTTCCTTTGGAGGTGTTGTTTCCCAAAGTTACTGTTCCTTCGAGCATGAGTAATGGCAGCAGTGCTGGGGGATAAAAGACATAGAGGTGAAGCAGTTTACATTACAGCGTGTGATTTGAACTCAAAAGTGTTTGCAAGCATCTACTCTTGTGAATGTATGACAACTAGAGCTGAAAGAATTTGCTGTCAACTTTCACAAAAAATATTTTTATCTATATATAGACAACTTTTTCGTTTCTTAATCCATTTTTCTTTACTTTTCTCATGCTAATGGGCATCAACATGAGAAAATATAAGATGTAAACATGCCACATGTTAGCAGAACTGCTCATTTTCATTCACAGTTCCTGGGCAGGTCATATAAAACTTTACAATCAAAACAAACAACAGAGACAACTATAAATAATAACTTGATAAATGCAAGAACAATCAGTCGTGCTTTAAAAGTGGGATATGTGGAGTGCTCCTTTATTGCCACTGCTAAGCTAAGCCAATATTTAATCCCTTTATTGACAGCACAGTACGTCCAAATGTGGTGAACCTATGAGGCACTGGTGCCCCTGGTACCAATCTCCCTGTCAAGTTTTGTGTTTAATTAATTTAAAGGCAGCGGGGCACGTCCATGGTTTCACTTTTTTTAATTATCAAAACTCAAAATATTGTGTTTTTCCAAAATGTTACCATTATGAAATGAGAATGACTTGTTACTCAAAACTTACTTGTTTTCATTGAAAGTGATCCTACTGAATTGCTAGTTCTTCTATTAATGACCAGGCAGTAAAAAAAATTACCCGATGTATAAAAAATATATCCTACATTATAAGGCCACTGTGGATTTGACATTAGAAATTTGACATTTTGGTTTAAATTATTGTCAGTACGTATAACAGTGTGTCAGGGTTTGGGGCAGGCTGGCTGGTGGGTTGCTTTATTTTCCTCGCAGGTGGCACTGGGAGGTTCTGCCCTGGCTCCACCCATGCGTAGGTCATTTCCCCAGACTCGTCTTCTCACACCTGCAGGTGGTTTTACCATCAAGAGGAAGCATATTTAGGAGCTAGTGTGGCAATAGATCTCTGCCTGACCATACTATCTCCATGCGAGTAATTTTCTTTCCTTCTGTCTGCATGTTATCGTTGAGTAAAGAGAAGTAACCTGTGTCTTTCTTCTCTCCAGCTTCGAGCCCCAGCCCAACCTGAAAAGACCTACCCGTTTGGCTTGGGAGGCCTGCACCTCAACATTAACGAAGTAGTGTGTTTCTATACATTTTCACATACTTCAATAAATTATTGAACCTATTTCCTATTTTCCTAGAAAAATCTATAAAAAAGAAGGGTAGCTTAAGACTATGTTACTATACATTACAGAGCAAAGGAGATCATTAATATAAAGTAAAAATAAAAGTGGCCCAAATAAGGGGCCTTGTGGGATTCCTGCAGAACTTTTAAGGTCAGGATGATTAAGATTGTTACTACATATACATTGCTTTCTATGGGTCAAATCTGATTTATTTATCAACATCACTTGTCTTCACATTTAAACCAAACAGGTAGTTGATGATGAAGGATATTTGTTGGCGTTTTAATATAAAAATCCTGACAGTAAGACAAAACTACTCAGTCGAGAAGGCCCATTTCAGCTGGTTTGCTTCAAATGCGAATCAATTGGTGGAAACACAATCAATGACACAAACCAGTAAGAAACTGGGCAATCAACTTTGCCAGCATACTCATACTGACCCCGACTGAACAATGTGTACAAATTACACAAATGAATACTAAAAAGCAATTATATTAAGATATTTGGCGTTTGGTACTGATCATTTCCTATTATTTTTTTGTGTATGACATTTACCAATGAGTAAATGCAACATCTTTCTCCATTTTTTAAAGTCACTACATCTGAACTTTTAATAGTTTTAACTGCATGATCTGAATCTAAATTCCTCTGCCCTGATGCACACATCATTTTGTGCTCTAACTTGTGCAAGGGACTCGATTTTACTCCCAGATAATAAATCAATAAACCTGTTTTGTAACCCAGACTGTCTCCTCCGCTGACGGGGGGAAAAAAAGCCTTTTGTGAGAGCTGGAGTTTATCCATTTAGCTCCCACTGTAGTAAAGCCCACTCAAAATAAGTTGTACTATCAGGCTGACTCACATCGCCTTTCAGGCCGTGACTGCAAATGTGCCCTTTGTCTCCTCGTGCAGAATTCCCCCAGGCTTCCCGTGAGTGGAGGTGTGCAGTGTGGAGTGGCTGTATTGTCATGGAGGCAGTGATTAAGTAGTCTCAGCCTGATTATGTAACTAATTCAGTATTACAGTAGTGTGGATTAAATCCCCTGTCTGCGCTCATTTAGTCTGAAACATCTTTTGATTAAACACAGAGGAAATACAACAGAAATAATAATTAAATGCTTCTGACTTTATTTTCTTTTCCTTGTTTTATTCATTAGTGCTCCACAGCTGTAGCAGCTGCAATGGTAATGCTGTTTTTATTATTATGTGGGTCTTACAGAGCTTTAGAGCATCACAAGACCTCCCTTTATATGTGCAGCAATGGCTACTGAACATTTTGTATTTCTGTCTGTCAGCACCTCAGGATTATTACAGTCATATGGACTGTAAGGGCCTCCACTCCATTGGTAAGACTTTTATGTAACTTCATCCAAAAGTAGCTGAAGAGGGTGAGGTAAGCAGCAGTTTGTTTTTCTCTAACATGTATACCACAATCTTTGAAAACCACGTTGAACAATTTCAGCATTTATTTGCACATTATTTCATCTTTTGCTTCGTGATCACACACAAGTTTTAATACCTTAAATCACCTCTCAAACTCAAGCCTTGAGGGCCAAATCTGTCCCTTTGCAAATTTCAACCTGGCCTTTAGGTTCTCAGTTAATTTTCGCCCACCCTGCTGTGGCTGTGGTTGAATGAAACAGAGAGAGTCCTTTCCACTGCAGCTGCAAGCTAACAAGCTAGCTAACATTAAAGGAAACAAAAAAGAAAAGTTGATGCTTAAAGCCTCGATTATACTTTCCACATTTGCAAGGTCTACTACGGTCTGCTCAGGTCTGTGCAGATGTCCTCATACCTGGCTGGTTTTTCTGACCACGTGGACTTGCTTGCGGATAACTTACATTACATGTCATTGGTACAATAACTAACAAGCTACGCATGCTCCCTAGGTGACAGACTTCCAGGTGACTTCAAAGAAATATAACAGGACCAGCGAGATGTCTGTGTCCATGTCATCAATGCAATATAATCAAGGTCTGAAGCCAGATGGTTTCAAGACAGAGCTTTAAACAAGGCCTAAGTATCTGCTTGCAAAAATGTTTTATAAAGATAATTATTTTTAAAGAGCTGAGAATTGAATCAATGCACAGGGAAAGCCAGCTTTAGAAAGTGGCTAAAGTGTAAAGAGGTATAAAGTTACAGCTGAATGTCCTGTTTAGAGTCAAATTTCAAAGTGATGAAGCTGTATAGGCGAACTTCACCATAGCAGAGGAAATGCTATGGTGTGAGAGGGGAGTTACAGAAAGATTACCAAGCCTACTTTCAATTTTTATGTATTTATTTAAGTGATCGTGAATTCTATGTTAATTTTGTAATAAAGGGCCTTCTAAAATGGGGCTGCTTCTCCTGGTGACCCATTAAGATACTACAGGTGAATCATGAAGTCATTTTACAGTAAATAAAAAAAATCATTTTCAGTTTTATTTGATTTAGTTTACTAGCTTATTTACATAAAGGAGGTTAAAATATATAGGCTACTCTTCATTTTCAAATTTATTTTCAATCCTGAACCTGTCTTATATCCCATCGATAGTAGGATGGCTGGTGACAGCTGTAATTGTGACAAATTTAGGTGCAAGGTTAATTTGGTGTCCAGGACTCCGTGTTCCCTGTTAATCAATGGAGGAGTCTTAATTGTGTAAATTTGCCTGTATAGCCAAAAAAAAGGTTTAGTGGGAAGCATCTGTTGATGGAGAAGTCGCCTCAGGTACCATAGCATTCTGGTTCACAACTGGTTGAGGTCAAGGATATTCACACCAAACTGTGGTCTTATCTCACTACCTCAGGGTGCACATAATAACTCAAATATCACACTTGTTTTGGTGATTTCTGACAGTGGTGCCAGCAGTTGCAATCCTGCATTCACTGTGCTTACTTTTTTTTTAAAAATTTTAAATTTTTTTTTTAGAGTTTTTTAACTATTGTCCTGCATTCTTTACTTGTTCTTTAAAGTATTTGATATTCACTTTGGCTACATCCTCCCCACTGATGTTATGATACAAATACATTTGAAGGCTGATGATTGGGGTTGACGTCACTTTATCACGTAACCTATGTGGTGCCTAATTTATTTTCATTTTGTTTGGGGTTTATTTTGTGTCTTAGCAACATTTGACAAAAAATACTCAGGGTAAATGTAAATTGCACTTTTTTAAATGATGATTTAATTTACTAAAGAAGAAAAAAATCTATCCGAACCTACCTGGCCCTGAGTGAAAAAAGTTATTTTATGATGGCGTTGTACCAGCAAAGTTAAAGCAACTTTCGAAATGAAAGAAAAAAAAAAAAGGGGGGGGACTAAATCTCTTTGTCTTGACCACTGTGGGCGGTGGTGGTAAAAGTACGTTTTGTTATATGTGCGTTTTTCTTTGTCTTACTATATCCAATCACTGCAGAATGGCGCACATAGTCACATGTTTCCTGCACACATGAGTAAGAGTGAGTGACTAACAGTGTGTGAATGAGCTCACACTGGTCCCTGAGAGAGGCCGCCTCGTTCCCATCAATCAGTTGCCTGCATTCTACCTGGAGGCAGAAAACAGTGAAGACAAAGCGCATTTACCTTCTGGAAATTGCTGTAATTGAGTGATTAAGACCGATGACGTCAAATGAAAGCCTGAATGAGCGCTCATTCACAAACAAATGGTATGTGGGTGACTCACCAGCATCCTGGCCTTGGGCTTTGTGAATGGCATCTGCATTCGTGCAGCAGCAGCTCCTGGTGAAAGACAGCGCCATGATTTAGAGTCAAACAGGCAGCTTTTGCACCTTTTGCACAATCAGAACAGAATATCGGATGAGTGGACCCGCGTTTGTCCTTTCCACACCAAGAGCACCTTTCTGTTGCCTCCATTTGTGCATAAACCGTGCCGACATTGTGATCGCTGCCATCATCGTGCTCATAATCACTGTGGGGATGAGCCATGTAATAATAAAAAACAATTTTACTGAGATGATGATCATGTAGAGCTTTAACTTTCATTACTGTACTCACTGACATCCAGGGTTCACTGTCATTACAAACACAGGAAGAAGACTTAAGAGACATTTCTGGCTTTTGTGTTTTTATCCCCACTGTCCACTCATCCCTCTCGCTGCTGGACTCCTCATGTTTCATGTGCAGATTTCTCCTGACCTTTGGAAATCAGATCACAACATCGCATCAACTTACGACTTAATATAATCACTACACTGGAATCAGATAACAGTAAATACTTAAGGGACAAAGGCAAAATGTGATTTTTAAAAAATATTTTATAACTCCTGCTAACAGAGATTTTTTTTTCATAGAATTCAATCATTTCTTTTAAAAAATGCCACAAAATCTTATGCTACTAACTCCATAAGATAGGAAATTTCTTTGTTAGAGCAATAAAAAATGTATTTAAACACAAACCATTACAAAATATTTTAAATAAGAAGAAAAATATATAGTTGAATAAAAACAAACCCATAACAACTTAACAATATAAGTGCTTTTAATCCGATTTTTTTATAACTTCATTTGACAAATCAAGATGTTTGTGTGGACATATACTTTGACAACTAGCTAGCTAAAATTATTGTTACACAATTATGGAAAGGTATGAATTGGTAAGGTAAGAATTTGGTGTCTTTTTTTAATTAAGGTTAACTTTTTTTCCTTCAGTATTTCTTTTTCTACCCTGTTCATGAAGTCCATTCGTGTGTCTGTGGTTCTCTGTTTAGCTATGGCTTCTTACTTCCCATTTTATTTTGGTAGTTACTTGACTGTACTGTCACTGTACTGTCTATACTGTCTTTTCCTGAGTTTGATTTTACTTCCCCTTCTTACATCATCTGATTAAAAGCTCAAACTAATCATGTGATCAGTTTCATCTGTCCCCAGGTGTTTCTACTTTCCTCCTTACCCTGTCTGTCTCTCTGTCTTTCAAGCTTCTGGTACCCCAGGTGTTGACAATCAGATGCCTGATAGACGCCTGATTAACAGCGCCTGTGAGCATGGACCTTGCTACAGCAGTCAGCTGTTGTGTGCTCCTGGCATGCCACATTTGACTGATCTGGACTGAGCACTTAGCATAGGGCAACTTCAAGCTGGTGTGCCACAAATTCAAGTTGCAGCATTATTTGGACTGAGTCCTAGTATATAGAAGTATAGATAGTAGTATAAAGATTTATTTGTGCCTCTGGAGCTCAGGAACATTTCAATCTCTTCTGTGAATTCTGTTTGGTTTTTCATGGACGTCAGTTCACCTAAATAAAGTGTTTTTGTTATATGTTCTGCCTCGAAACTGCCGCATTTGGGGCCTTCAGCTACAATTATAACAGCTTTAGAAAACAGCCTTTTATTATTATCATAATGAATAATAAAAAGAGCTGGAAAATCAAAATTTGAAAAACTGTTGGAAAATTAGCTGCAAATTGAGCTTTGATTAATTTATTAATAAACAGCCCTTCTGTCCATCCACACCTTTTCTATACCAGTAAGACAGAAGTTAATGAGGTTTGTTTGCCTAAAAGCTTTAGATGTATAAAAGGAAATTTTTACGATTATACTGGTAACGTGATTTGTGGCCACACTAGTCACTCATGAACAAAGACACCTGCTTTAAGAGAAGAGTGCCCAGTTGTTTCAGCTGAAATTAAATAT